>SJYQ01096349.1:198983-219856 GCA_006410935.1 Redunca redunca | reverse complement strand
GAATAGAGGGTGGGGTGGGGAGGGGGAGCAGAGAGGAAAAAACACATAGAATTATTCTAAAAAGCAATTATATTGAAACATGATTATCAAAATATTATTTTTTAAAAAAAACCACACCAAACCTGTAGCAATTTGTAGTTTGAAAAACAAATGTATGGTAATTCATGTGCTCTTTCATTAATACATTAATCTTGTATTTTAATATAGCTCTAGCTGCAGGTCTAATAACTACTGTAATTTCAAAGTGGCGATGAGCATAAATAATATTTTGAGATAGCTGCCAGAGCTGGAGTATGATATGAGCACATCTGTCTGTTTTTTCCATTGGTGTGAAAGTTTCAAGGGCTGCTACTATTTCTGTGGTTTGCCACCTATATTCATAGTTAAGGGAAATGATCACTTTTATTTAAGGTTAATGAAAATTAAGGTTGTATGTTTCCCCACTCAAGTTCACTGAGCCCCTGAATTCTATCATGGAACCCAGAACACAAGGCCCATCAGGTCCGTGTGTCTTTCTGGTTTATACACAGCATCTGTTTATTTACCGCCCCCCAAGTCATGTCTGACTCTTTGCGACCCCTCAAACTGTAGCCCACCAGGCTCCTCTGTCCATGAAATTCTCCAGGCAAGAATATAGGAGTGGGTTGCCATCGAACCTGGGTCTCCTGCATTGCAGGGTGGCTCTTCACCATCTGAGCTAGCAGGGAAGCCCCTTCCCTAGTTATATCGCAGAGAGCCCCCTTTGGAGGCCCCAGGAGGTGTGGGTGGAGGCAGGGGTGATAACCATTCCCATTCATCGTGGAATGAACCAACACTCCACGTTATGGTTTACCCACTTGACTCAAAATAGATACCAAGCGCCTGAGGACAAAACACAGGCTGCTGGGAGCTCTGGTCTACCCCCAAGCCGTAGAAATACCTGTTCTTCTGAGTCCAAGGTCACAAGCCAACAGTGAGGGAGGGGGTCTCTCTGTGTCTGTCTCTGTCAGCTCCTTCCTCGGCTCCCGTGGGACCCTCCCTTCCTCGAGCCCCCCATGCCCCAAGAGCTGCTGAAGATTTCCACTGTACAGGGGGTTACCCTGGTGTCCTCTTCATTCTTCTTAGAGCCACGCCCATGACGCAGAGCCCTCAACCCCTTAGAGGCTCAGGGCTGGAGAAGAACTTAGTCTCTTTCGTCCAGCCGTGCCACTCCACGCTCAGACAAATAGGCTCCGAGATGTCGAGCAGGTTGCCCAGGTGGTCACCAGGCAGTGGCGGACATGGGCTCTACACCACATTTTGTGCTTTCCTATCCAACGCTCTTTCCGTTCTGCCTTTGAGAAGCTGAGGCTGGAGGATGGGCAGCCTCTTCTCTGAACTGGCTTTCTCTCCTGGTGACAGTCCTGTTTCATCACCTGGATCAGCTAACACGTGGCAGTTTCAGGGATCCCTGTCTGCCTGCTGCAGGGGCAGACCCACTGCCGGCCAACCTCTGGTTCTGAGCTCCCCCGGGGGAAGGACAGGAGCTCCAAACCCCTCTCCGAGGCAGGAGGTGGGTGTAGGAATTTGGGAGAAGTGCAGAGACAGCTATCATCTCAATCCCAACCTTCTTAGGGAATGGCTGCCCAGCAGGAGGTGCTGGACACCGGAGTCCAACGGATGGAGTGTGGTGGGAAACGGGGACAGTGCCAGGGCCACTTGGCACTGCACTGGAGCAGAAGGAGGGAAGGGTGAGAGGAGTTCCAGGCAGTTGGGCATGTCACATAATTACAGGAGAAAAATTAGGCCAGAGCCTGGCTCTCTCTGCCTCTGTCTGAGTGATCATCGCCCTTATTATAAAGCAACTAATTATTAGCCTGGCTCATTAGCAATTATAAATCTCTAACTCCAGAACTTCATTTAAAATATGACAAGTTAGCACTTAATTATTTTCCCAACTGCCTCAATCATGCATGATGTTAAGGGACCCAGTTCCCGTGGTTCTTAGGAGCCGTGCTGGTCCTCAAGTACTGGGGCCTGTGGGGGGTGGTCCCTGATTTGTTCCAGAAACCTGAATGTCCCTGCCTGGTTGCAATCAGACATCCTAAGATGTGAGAGGTAGAGAAATAGTGGCAGACTGTCCTCTCCTTCCGTTTTCCAGTAAAAACAGAAACCATACATTTATTAAGCATTTCTGTGCTCAGCGTGCCTTATCAGGTTTAAATCTCGGCATCATCATTGGAACTGATACCGTTCATCTCCATTTTACTGATGTAGGACCGAGGTCATGATGTCTGTCTCATAGGTCGAAAGCCACCAGCTTGGGGAGTAAACCCAAGGTGGCCTGACTCAAAACCCAAAACTCAAAACCCTTTAACTACGAAGGCAGTTCAACCAGCATCCTCGAGGGTGGAAAGACTGGCTCTGATTAAGGAAGAGTCCTAGGTAGGTGATGGCCAGGACTGTCTAAGCCCAGATTCTCCCCCAGACTTGCTGACCTAATAGAGCCTATTGGATCCTGGTGTCTCTTATTGGTCCACAGTGGGTGGGTGGGAGGAAGGAAAACCCCCTCCCGGTCCCCAGTGCTGACATTTTTCATTATCCTACACATGGCTTTTCTAGCCTCTTTATCCTTCTCCAGTCACTCCATCCCTCACTGCTTCTTCCTCTTGGGCAGCACCTGGAGGACGCGATGAGGTCGAAGGGGTGGTCTGACAACAGCGCAAGGTCGCACGCTCCTTCCCGTTCTCTGCGGCTCTCTTTCGGGTCTGGGGGTTGCCTAAGCCAAGCAGAGCTGCCTCCAATGGATGATCCAGAGCTGGGAGACCAAGAGGGGACCCAGGCCCACGGGAGGGACGAGACCCCCACCCGGCTCGTGAGGCCCACCACGCAGTCAGGCCAGCGAGGTTAAAGGAGCCCAGAACAAGTGAGGGGTCAGGGTCTTGGCTCTACCCCGGCCAATGGTGTGATTGTTATAGGCCGAGTGTTTTCCCACCTGCAAGGTAAGGAGAATGGTTTAGACAATTCTTCCACTGCTGACATGGATGGACGTTCCAGTAAAGAGCCTTCCAGTCACCACAGCCAGCAATTCAAATAGTACCTACATTCCGAGGCGGGAAGCTCATGCTTTAAAGCACTCAGGTCACAAAATGTAACGAAATGAGTGATTTCCATGATCCTGTATATCTGAACCCATATAATTATATGGGAGTGAAGAGGATGGGGAGAAGCAAAGACAGTTATAGGTTAGAAGAGTGGGTGCTGGTTACTCACACCATGGGTTCAAATCTAAGGTCCGTAAGTTACAAGGACTCAAATGGTGAATAGCTTAAGATGAGCAAGTCCCACCAGGATGCCCTGCAGAGTCCGGAGGAGGTCCCAAGGATGAAGCCCATTCCTTTCATCCTACAGACCTAGGAAGGCTTCCAAAGGGTGAGAAGCCTCCAGGTCGGGGCCAGCTGAGCGAGCAGGGCGGGTGTCCAAACCTCCAGTTCTCAAGGCTCAGTCAGTTGACTGGAATGTCACCAAGAGAGAAGTCCGGGGAGGGTGGGAGAAGTCCTTTGATAAGCAGCTTGAAGAGGGTGGGCACGGCCAAGCGGCAATAGCCGTGAGACCGCTGTGTAAGGAGGGCGGTGCGCTTAGCTGCAGGACTTCTGCATCCCCGGGGGACATGTACTCTGGGGTCAGACTTACATGTTGACCCCAGACTTACAAGTTGCCACAGCCACTCATGATACAGGCTGACATTCCTTAAATGCTCTATGTATATTAACTCGTTTAANAGGAGCCACGGCAGGTGAAGCCTTCCTGCTTGGGAACAGCACCTCTCAGCAAACTGACAGGTAATTGGTCCCTAAATCCCCTGGGGAGACACGGGGAGGATGAGGAAAAATTATGGCTGTGGAACTGAGTCTTAAAAATTATATCACCTTTGCTGACAGCGTAATTACTCCTTTTTCCTGAGATTTAGTGCAAATCTCCACTCCTTACACAGTTGAGGGGTATTTTAAGGCTCTTCCTTTACTATTCTCTCCTTCCCCTTCGCCCAAGGAGGCTGGATTCCTGCCACGTGCTGTCTTCTCTGTCTCTCCTGGGACACAAGGTGACCCCGGTCCTAGCGATGTGAGGGACCACCCAAGGCAGGGGCGGTGATGGAGAGAACCCGGAGGAAGAATCTTCCCTGGAACTTGCTTCTTGGCCTGCTTGGAACGGGTCCTGAGTGACCCCTGCCCACCTGTCTGAATGTCCCTGAGCTTCCGGAGCCCCTCTCCCAGCAGAGGGAGACCTCACCTGTGGTCCCATAGTCCGCTGCAGGGGCCCCCTGCAGGCAGAGCCCACCCTGGCCCAGCTTTCTGTGCCTCCTGGGATGAAGGGGGTTTCCAGGATGGAGCAGCCTGCAAATTCAGAGGTTCCTTCCCTCCTCTCAGCACCCAACCCCGGGGCCCCTCGGGGCGAGCTGCCTGCAGTGGCGGTAACTCACTCACTGACGCTCTTCACAGCTCTCCTCCCTCCTGTCTCGCTCTCCCCACCCCCTCACACGCTTCCTGGATCGGCCCCCAAGTAAACTACCTACACCCAGACCCTCATCTCAGAGTCTGCTTTGTGGGGAGCTCAGGCTTGAGGCCCCCTCCCCCGTGGCTCACTCGGGGTGCTGTGAGGTCACCAACCTCTGTCTGGAAGCGGGCATTCTCTGAATCGAGAGGGATGATTTGGATGGTCTAGGAGCTCCAGGCCCGTCAGCTACAATGCTCTAGAGGGGCAGCACCCCTTTTTCCAAAAGTAGGGGGAAAGTCTGGGGACCTGAATTCTAGAAGCCACGGATGTCAGTATCTCTGGGAGTATCTCCCTCCCTCCCACCCCTAGATCCACACGCGAGGGTCCATCTAGCATGCACAGCTCGGATGGGGGCGCCTCATGACCTTGGCCTCTCCGAAGCTCTCAGTAAGAGCTGACATGGGATTCAGGCACCACAGGGAATAGACGAGCCAGCCTGTTCCACAGTACAATGGGACCAGGAACCAGAACTACAAGATTCTATCTTAACGTGGCTGTCAGGACAGTGAGCACTCTGAGAAGGGGCAGAGGATGAGAGCAGATTATCTGGGGTCAGCACCGGTGAGGAACTGGACCTGCAGCTGGGGAAAGGCAGAACTTAGGAGGGCTGCAGAGTCCACGGTCAAGGGCCAGTTCGGGGAGATGAGAAAGCACGCCTGGGCCACCAGACTCAAGCCGGCTCTAGGAAGCATTTTCGACAACTCACAAGGTTTTTCTGGAACCCTGTGCCCATGGGGACACTTCAGGGAAGACAAGGCAGGAGCCCATCAGGAACTCATTTCCCAAGGCAGCTAGGGCTGTGCCGAATCATCAGGCAGAAACCCTCCCACCCTTAGACCTTCTCATCCTGCAATCTCCGAGAGCCCAGGAGACCCCCTACCCCAGGGGTGGCAAGCAGGAGGTGCCCCCCAGTCTCAGCTCTCCGACACCTCCGTGCAGTCCCATCACCACCACCCCAGTCCCCACCTCAACAAGCACCCTCAACACAACAGCTGGTACCCGACACGCTAATCTCCTACTTCCTGCAGGAGAATACGAATAACTCACATTTCTTGTGTGCTTGGGGTTTGCTCAGCCGTGTTGTGAGCATTTTACGGACATTAATGCTTCAGTCCTCAAAGCAATACATGAGGACAGTGGTGGTGAGATCCCTGCCTAGGGGACAAGGAAATAAGCACACGGAGTCACAAGTCACGGCAGAGACAGGCTCTGAGCTCAGGCAGGCACGTACCCACCGCCGTAAACGCCCCTACAGTCCGTCCTGGAAACTGGCTTCTTCCCTCCTCCTTGCTTCTCTCTGCTTAGACTGTGGTATGATGGTTAATTTCCTTCCAACTTGACTGGGTCACAGGGTGCCTGGACTTCTGGTTAAACCTTTTTCCGGGTGAGTGTGTGAGAATTTTCTGGGCAGGATTAACATTGGAGTCAGTAGACTGAGCGAAACAGATAACCTGCTCTAACGTGGGTGGGCCTTACCGAATCCCTGGGAGATCTAGATAGAACCAAAAGCCTGAGTCAGAGGGAACTCCTCCTGCCATGGACTCACCCGAAATGTGGCTCTGCCGGGGTCTGGAGCCTGCTGGCTCTGGGCCGGAACTCACAGCCGTGGGTCTGCTGGTCCTCAGGCCTCAGGACCTGCTGCAAGCACATCATGGGTTTGCTTCAGTCTCTCAGCCTCTGTAATAACAAATCTCTGTGCACACACAAACAGGTGGGCGCGCGTGTGCACACACACATATACACCGTTGGTTCTGTCTCTCTGAGAATCATATCTCACCCAGGGGGACTGTGCTGTTTGCCTCAGGAGCACCAGAAGGCTCAGCTTCCTTGGCGACATTGCCGCCGTTCCCATCAGTGGGACTCCTGACCTGGAGACGTGTGGCGGGAAAGAGCAGCGCAAGGCCTACCTGACCAATCAGAGCTGACCCAGGACATAAACACCAGGTGAAAACAGCCTTTCCTGCCCCGATTCCTTCCCCGCTGCCTTAATGACACCTACGAGCAAATGAGGAGAAAATCCGCTTCGAGGAGGTGGCCGCTCAGTCACTAAGTCGTGTCTGACTCCTTATGATCCTGGACTGCAGCCCGCTAGGGTCCTCTCTCCATGGGACTCTCCAGCCAAGAGTGCTGGAGAGGGTCGCCCTGCCCTGCTTCAGGGCATCTTCCCGACTCAGGGATCGAGCCTGTGTCTCCTGCAACTCCTGCATTGCAGGCGGATTCTTTACCGCTGAGCCACCAGGGAAGCCAGACTGGGAGTCGAACTCTTTCTGCGCTGGTTTCCTGCAAGCCTTTGAGAAGGTGTCTGCAGCTCTTTAACTCCATTTGTGACGAGAATGCAGACCTTAAGCACGCTCGCAAGCCAGAGAAGAGGCTGCAGGGGGCCCGGCCATTCAGCCGAGAAGGGCGGTCCACACGGCATCTGCGCCCCAGCTGCCACGCGGGGCTGCATCAGTGCTGGGGCACTGGGAGCAAACCCCAAATCCCCAAATGATAAAACGTGCGCCCTTCCGCCCCAATGGCCACATCAGTGGCCCCAGTGACTGGTGACATAAAGAATGAGTCAGCCCCGAGCTATAGGACTCGTGACCCTGAGAGAAGACAGAATTTAAAGGATCAGAGCACCACCCCCCTGGCCCACCTCCGTCCTCAGACCTAAGGTGGGTGAGTTGAAAGCCTCTTCTCTGGCAAGGGTGGGCAGCGAGTCAGTTTTCTGGCATTGATCCTTGGGTTTTTCATTTGCCGGGTGTGTTGCCAGGAGAGGCTGGAGAGAGGCAAGAACAAGATGAATTTGGAAGGCCTTCCCCTTCCATTGCCCCAGGGAGCCGAGCTGGCAAGGTGCAGAAACGCAGGGCATGGGTTCAGGGGGCTGTGTGGTCGAGTTGGGGGCAGCTGGGTGCCCGGTGTGTTAGTTTTGCAGGATCACTGGAGCCCAGGGAGATGCAGGAATGGGGAGGCTGTGGGCCCATCTATGGCCCCACGTGGCTGGAGCCGAAGCTACAGGACTGACGTCAGCACATCAGGGCACTTGGTGTCTAGGAACAGGCCTCCTGAGCCCCGCCGGTCTGCCCCCGGCTCTCCCTCCCCTCTGCCCCCCCGCCACCCCCTCTCCTGCAAGGAGGCGCTTCAGAATCCAGCCTGAGCACACATTTGACCCCTGCTATGAATGCTCTTACTCGCTCAGCTGTGACCCCCATAGACGGTAGCCTGCCAGGCTCCTCTGTCCATGACATTTCCCAGGCAAGAAACCCAGAGTGGCTTGCTGTTTCCTTCTCCAGGGGCTCTTCCCGACCCAGGGATTGAACCCGGGTCTCCCACATTACATGCAGGCAGATTCTTTACCAGCTGAGCCACCAGGGAAGCCCGAGTAACAACAAACAGTCAGGTTGCGCAGATCCTCTGAGCCCAGACATCGTGGACGGGGTGGCGAGGGGCAGCCACCTTGCGCAGCTGTCATGAGGTCAGATGAACCAGGTTCAGGGGAGAGATTTATTTCCCCGTGGGTCATCAGAACTGCGTTCTAAGGAGCAGACCTTGAGCCACCCAGGCCTTCTCGTGCCCCCTGCCCTGATGGGTCAGGAGACATGGAGACGGGCCGGGGAAAGTGGCTCTTCCCTGCACTGAAACTGTAGAGCTTTTGTGGTCAGAGGGATGGGGACAAGGGAGAGATGGGGCAGAGAGAAAGAAAAGGAGCCAGCGGGATGGAGAGAAGAGGCCTGAGGGGCAAAGTGACGGATGGAGCCTGATGCTGTCATGCCGGCCCCAGGACTCTGCCACCAGGAAGTTGCAGAGCTGTGTACCACACTGCTCAGTTTCTCTCAACACCCCCGATGGCTTTGAACACCTGAAGGAAGGGGAGGAAGGATGATTTTGTTTTATCTGATGGGGATTGAGAAAGGGCCTACCTGGGCCCGGAACAGATGTGGGCGGGTGTTCAGTCCAGAAGTGAAGTCAGACCCACGGACACAGGATTCCAGGGCCGGAAGACCCCAGGGCGGATGACTGTGGCCTTCCTGGGAGGTGAAGGGGCACGGCCGCTTCCTTTAGATTTCACGGGATGGGAGATCCCATCTGACGTCGGCTCCTTGGTCAGCTCTGCTCGACCCCTGTGGGCTCCCAAGTGCTAACTCACCCCGTTCCTCCCTGAAATCCAGGGCAAATGGTCCCAGGCACAGACCCGAATGCCCTTCTGAGGACATTGCATCTGACCATGAATTAGGCCCGGGTGACGGGGCAGAGGTGGGAGGCTGACCTCAGAGGACCAGCTGCCTGGGGTCCATGACCCCAAGCCCAGAGCCATTCAGGAGTCAGTTAAGCGGACAGCTTGGGCCTGGAAGGGAAAGCCTGCCGCTGTTCCCACTAACAGAAGACAAGAGTACCAACTGCACAGCCACTTCCCAATTAGATGCTGATAAGTCATTAAACTTGTCGAATCACTTAAGGAGCTCTGGCCTCTGGCCAGTAGGGAGGTGCCCCGGAGACCTGGTGTGACCCACTGAGGTCTGAGGAGGATCGGAGGAAAGACCGGGAGACCCTGTCTCCCCTGACACCCACGGCAGGCCGTGCTGCTCCGCGAGGCCTCATCCTCTCTGTGTTCCCTCCTCGGCCTCCTTCCAGCTCCTGAACTCCCTCCACATCCTCTCCTACCCCTTGGTTACCCTGGGCAGGTTACTTAACCTCTTGAAGCCTCAGTTTTATCATCCCTAAGCCGGGGACAGCAGCCCCACCTGCTGCGTGGCCCTGAGGAGAAGATGAAATTTACTTATGGAAAGTGCTTGGGCTGATACCCGGCATAGAGCCTGGACTGGTGGGATGTTACAATTCATCCCCACCGACCTCTCAGAGACCACCCCTGCCCCAGATAAGGCCAGGCTGCTGCCCTTGGGTAAGAAGACAATGTTTTGTCATTGGTCTTCAGTTCAGTCACTCAGTCGCATCCGACTCGTCACGACCCCATGGATTGCAGCACGCCAGGCTTCCCTGTCCATCACCAGCTCCCGGAGCTTGCTCAGACTCACATCCATCAAGTTGGTAGTGACTCCTTTGAGTTGCTGGCAGAGGCAGGCTGGACCCTTAGCTTCCCCTGCCTGTATCTTGGTGGCATCACGACCGAAGCAACAACTGGATGTAAGAGCTTCGTGTTCTTTAGGGAAGAGAAGGAGGATCAGAGTCAGCTCTCTGCTATCCATCCTCCAAGAAGGAATCATTGCAGCCATAAATGCAAGAAGGGGCAGGAAGGATTCTCACCTCTATCTTCTAGTCATGGGCAGATGAAGGACACTTCATTCCATCCTTCATGGGAAGGCATTTTTTTTCTGTCTTTCACAGACTTTGGAGCACTTTCCTCTGAATCCATCGGGATTCTGGTTGCAAGCAACAGAAATCTAGACTAAAGGGATGCTCTTGGAGGGTCCTGGGGTGCACAGTATCACTTGGAGGATGAAGAGATACATAGCAAGTAGGGAGCAAGGGAGGTCCTGGAGGCTGGGCAGCAGGATCTGCCTGGTTGTAACACTTTTGTCACCAAGGTCGATTGACACGGCTCCTTTCCCAAGAGGCCATGGCAAATAACTTCTAACTGCCCCTCTGCCTTTCTACTACACACACCAAAGTCAAAGTGGCACGGAGCGTATGATTAGCCAAGACAGGTCACCTGACTGAGCCCTAGCTATTGGGATAGGTCAAGCCAACTCACCTGCCTGGACCCCCTTGCTGTCAGGATTGGCTAAGCCAGGTCACCTGACTGGGCTCTGGCTTTCAGGATTGGCCAAGTCAGATCACCTGACTGAGCCACAGCTGTCAGGATTGGCTAAGCCAGGTCACCTGACTGACCTTGGTTGTTATGGAGAAGACAGGGGTTCCCTTTCTTGGGCTGAGGAGTGGATGGAGCAGAGCTGTATCTTGCAGCCTTGTGGGCAGTGGGGGCTACCCCAGACTTATGAAGTGGGATTCCCATCCTTGAAGCCTTTCCTCTACCTTCTCCCCAGCTGACCTGTCTGTCTGGCCAGGGTCAGCGCCATATTAGCAATGTCCTAAGTCCTTCACTTTGGGGCAAAGAAGTTGGAAACCTCCCTGGGGTGGGGGGTGGGGGGCGCAGTCAGCAGGATGGGTTCTGTTATAGAAGTTGGTGATGGACAGGGAAGCCTGGTGAGCTGCAGTCCATGGGGTTGCAAAGACTGCAGCCACTGAACTGAGCTGAATTCTGAAGAAGAGAGCCATTTGGACAGGAAGATGGGGCTGGTGAATTTGACTTGTCTCCTTGTATCGGGGGCAAGATTGATTTTGCTCATAAATATTCCTGGTGATCTTGAACACCAAAGCAGGCTGCTAATGGCTGCTAATGAGTCACTTCAACCTTCCCGCTGCCCACCACCACTGCCACTGCCCCAACCAGCCCGTGCCACTGTCTTCTCGACTCTATCAACTTGATGGATTTAGTGAAGAGAATCCTAGAGAAAGTGACATGGAGAGCCAGGGCCAAAGTCCCCGAACATGGTGGGGACCTCAGCATCCCCAGACCTTGCCCAGCCCTTTTAAACAACTTTCCTTTTGTCACTCAACCTCGCCTTGGGGGCCCCTTCCTTGCATCTTAGGCAGGTCCTCATGCACTCAGCGTTGTGACTTCCTGGTGTGGCCTCAGGTATCTAACCTTGCCCCACAACAGAAACTGGAATCTCCCCACCGCAGCCCAAAGCCATGACAGCTTCTCCTGTGCCCACTGACTGATGAGAATAATTGTGCCCGTCCTCCGCGGACCCTCTCCGCGTGGATCTGCAGACAACAGATTTCAAATTGATTTAAAGCCTGTGTCATGCTGGCTTAAAGGAAAATCCCTGCAGAAATTAACTAGTTTAACTTTTGCGGGGTGCTCGGCAGAACCCAGGCTGCATAATTACAGAGGATGTACCCCTTTTCTCAGGAGGAGCACAGAAGTGTGGAGGTGCCCGGGAAGTTTGGCCCTCCTCGGGCAGGGGGGCAGAGCTGATGCTGCTTCTGTGTAAATTGCCTGAGGACACCTGGGTGTCCCTGGCACTGGCCTCCGAATCGGCCTCTTCTGAGATGCGGTGAAACTGGCTCAGTTGACGACTTGCTCTTTTGTTCGCTCACACCTTCATCCATCAAGCCAGACGTGCGCCCAGTGTGTGGTTTAGTCTAGACCCTGATCATCTGTTGCCTGAATTGTTTTACTAGCTGCCTGAACGATCTTCCTGTGTCCAGTCTCTTTGTATCCAGTCCAGCACCCGCCCACACTGGCATAGGTCAATCCTGGGGAGGCAAAGCAAGTCACCCTCCCACAGAAAGCCCTGGAATGTCCCCACAGTGCTTGCAGGGTACAGATCCTTGCTCCCAGTGAGGCAGGGGAGCTCTCCTCCTCCTGGCAGGGCTGAGGTCCCCAGCGCATCTCCTGTAGTGACTCCCCACTGCTTGGGTGTGGTGATCGAGCCACGCTGTGTCTCCTATGATCGCGCGGGCTGTTCCCTCTGCCTGGAGTACCGCTCACTCCAGAGCTTCTGCCAAATTTACTTCCCTCCCCAAACCCTGTGGGCATCGCCACTTCCTTGAGGCCTCCTTCCAAAACGACAATCACTTGCTCCTCCATACAATTTCTATAACTTCCCATATATCTGGTCCATATAGGTCTGCATTAACTTGCATTTAAGTGCCACGTGATAAGCCCCGGACAAGGGAGGACTGATATTAGCAAGGCCCTTCCTGACACAGTGCCTGGCTGACGGCTGATGACTGGATGTAGTTTGAACCACAAGCAGCAAGCTATGCATGAAGATGGACAGACACAGCCCTGCTCCTAAGGGGTCTCCCTTCTCCCGGGAGCAGAGGCCTTCTGCTCCCTGTCTTCCCAATTCACCAAGTAGACCCGGTGGGTTTCATTTTTGTTGGTTGTTCACCAACATAGATTTCTTCAGTACCTGTTTTGGTGGGGACTTTGTCAATCACCCCTTTATTATTCCAGTGATTCGCAGTGTCACCTGGGAACCTGTTGGAAATTCTATTTCTTAACACTTTCCCAGATCCCCTAAACAGAAGGCTCTAGGGGTGGTGCACAGCGGCTGTGTTTAGCAAGTACTCCAGGGAATGCCAGTACACACTCAAGCACACGGGCCCCGTATAGGAACCACTGTCCCAATTTGCAGGAGGGTAAACTGAGGCTCAGCCATGTAGAGGGATCCTTGAGGGTCCCACAAGGAAGCCACATCTTGATTGGAACATGGGGTCGGCTAAAAAATAGCCACATCAAATTTGGACCTGCTGAATTTGTGATCTGGTTTGGAAAAAGAGCCTTTGAAGATGTTAACTAAGTTGAGGATTTTGAAGAAGGATTATCCTGGATTATCCAGGTGAGCCCTACATGCCATTGTAACTGGCCTTATAAGGAAAAGGCAGAAGGAGCTTTGGCATTCCCAGAGAGGAGAAGGTGGTGTGAAGACGAGGGAGCAATTTTAGCTACACGGCCACAAGCCAAGGAGTGTCAGGAGCCACCAGAAGCTGGAAGAGGCCAAGAGAGAGCTTCCCTCGGTTCAGTTCAGTTGCTCAGTCGTGTCCGACTCTTTGCAACCCCATGGACTACAGCATGCCAGACCTCCCCATCCATCACCAACTCCCGGAGCTTGCTCAACCTCACGTCCATTGAGTCAGTGAAGCCATCCAACCATCTCATCCTCTGTCATCCCCTTCTCCTGCCTTCGATCTTTCCCAGCATCAGGGTCTTTTCCAGTGCAGAGCTTCCCTAGAGCTTCCCGAAGGAGCGCAGGTCCTCCAACAGCTGGATTTACTCCATCCTCCAGAACTGTGAGAAAGTCGGCCCTGTTGTTTTTCACCACCGTATTTCTGGTACTTGATCACAGCAGCACCAGGGAACTAACACAGAGACTCACAGAGGCTGAGGGTGAGCCAGGGGATCTGGTCAGACCCCCGACGGGACACCGAGATGCTTGTAACTGTCACACGGGACTAGCTTTTCGCTCAGGCATCTTTTCAACCTGGAGGAGGTCCTACCTACTCTCTGCTGTTGTGTAGCCACTCAGTCGTGTCCGACTCTTTGCAACCCCATGGACTGCAGCACGCCAGGCTTCCCTGTCCTTCACCATCTTCTGGAACTTGCTCAAACTCATGTCCATTGAGTCGGTGATGTTCCCACTGGAGAGTACTTCCCTGAGGGCTGGGAGTGGGTCCTGCTTGTCTTTTTACCCCTCAGGGTTTTATTAAACGGTTGATCAGATGAACACTGGCATCTTGGGGATCCATGCACAGGAAGTGGCTGGGACTTCAGAGCCGACTCCTTTTCAAGGTGAAGGCTCTTGTGTGGGAAGAATATTTCTACAGAAGTTTTCTGAGGCCAAAGAATGTAGTGAAGCATTCCCTTTGAGAGAGTCCTTGTACACGTTCATCTCTGAAGTCATCCAGCGAACGGAGCCGCTGAAAGGGCTTCACACACTTTAATGTGCCCGTGGAGCCCCTGAGGGTCTTGTTAAAAGGCGGGTTTGGATGCCGCGGGCCTGGGCTGGGCCTGGGAGCCTGCATTCCTAACAAGTTCCCAGGGGGCGTCGAGGCTACTGGAGTCCCCGCGCCAGCCTTGGGGTAACAAGCTGTGAATCATCAGTTGCTTCTGGAAGAGATGCTAAAATCACCTGCTCCGACATCCCCGGGACAAAGAGAAGGAAATGGAGACTGAGAAGGGGCTGTGGCTCGTCCAAGGTCACAGAGCTGTGAATCAGTACTGATGCTAACCTTAGCAGCGGGTCCTGGCTTGTCAAGGTGAGAAAGAAGGATGGGGGCGTGCTTTCCTTTTGAGGTACAAGGGCCCCCCAGACCCCCCCACCCCAACTAGCTCTGCTCCTGCTCCCCACCCTTGTCCAGATTTTAAAACAAACGTCAGCTGCCAGGCTGATCGATAGGCCCGCTCATCTGCGAGGTTTGAGGCTCTCTCTCCACAGATGTAATCAGGGCTCCAGAGACGTCCTGGCAGCGGGCTTGTGGGGAGGGAGCGCGGTAATACATTTAATCAAGGAACAGATGGGGAGCTGATAGAGTGTGTAGAGAAATCAGGTTTCTGTGATCACATTGCCTTTCCCCGACTCAGCCTCCGCAGCCCGCGGCTCCTCCGGCGAGAGCGCCCCACACCGCTCCAGCCCTGCCCTTTCACAAAATGTTTTCCCGGGAACCTCAGGGCCCCCAGAGAGGCGCGTGGTGGGAGTGGGGGTGGAGCCTGCTGCCTGTTGAGCCTGTCCCCCTGCCCAGCACAGGGCCCCCTGTCCCTCAGCCTCCTGCACACTGCCTGGCTCCCCTCTCCACGCAGAGCCAGCGGAGGCTGGGAAGCGAGGGGACCCACGGGCCGATCATTGAGTTCTCAGCATGGTTGGCATCACAGATGCCGTCGGCCCCCCTGTCTCCCAGTAGCTTGCAGAGAGGAAATGGGGCTCATGTATCCACTGAACCCCTGGCCCCCTGCCTGGTTCACAGACCCTTGGCAACACCCCCGTTTCCTCTGGAGGTATCGGGGTGCCATGAGAAGACGTCTCAAGACTCTACGGCTGTGGTTCTCGAGAAGGGTGACAGCCCCTTGGGTACATCTGGCTGTATCTGGAGCCGTGGCTGGTGGTCGTGACTCAGGGAGGATGCTCCCTACTCGTAGTGGCAGAGGCCAGCGATGCAGATGAATATCCTTCATCGCACAGGGAGGCCCTGCCGCGCAGGACGATCCCATAGATCAGCGTCCGCAGGGCCCGGCCTGAGGAATCCTGCTCTTGATGGCGAGCCAGGTGCCCTCCAGGCTGACCGTCTGTAGGTGGGTTCACAGGGCTTTTTCCAGCTGCATCCAGTCCTCAGATCAGCACGTTCACTCACTGCCCAGCTCCTCCCATACCACGCGCGTGCACAGGGCGCATGTGTGCACCAGACAGTGTGGCCCTAAGTGGGTCAGGACCGGGCTGGAGACTGACGCAGGCAGGATGCTTACCTGGGGCGGGGCTGTGGGCGGCGTCTGGTGTACTTGCTCTGATGATGACCTTCAGGCTGCCCCAGCCGTCATGTGATTTCAGGAACTGGTAGGTAGTAAATAACTAAATGCACGAGAGGATTTCCCACTGTTTTTTGCAGGTCTGATTTCTTGTTTAGTCCCGGGAAATCCACCTTATAAGCAGGGATTTGGTGGCGGTGGCAAGGGTCAGGGGGTGGTCTCGGTCATCCTTTGCTCCGCCCACTACCCCTGCCCACTGGCTTCACTCTGGACCAGACCTCATTCTGGGATTGGCTCGTGGTCAGCAGGCCCCAGGGGATCAGCTGATTTGTGATGTCTCCCTTTGTGCTACTGATGGGATTCAGCCCTGCCTGAAACTGAAGCTATCGGAAGAGCAGAGTTCCTGCCTTTTGGGTCCCTGCCCAGACCTTGGGGTGACCTCCTTGAAAGGCAGCAGCCTTGAGACCACACTCCTCCCTGCTTGCCCTGACCTTCCTAATATTAGGTTTCGACATTGACATAATGTATTGCTAGTAATAACTTAACTCCCTTTAGGTACTGAGTATTCATTCCATCCCACCCTCTGAGCTCCACACAGCTACGTCACTCAGTCTTCTTGGGCATCCTGAGATGGTCTGTGATCCCCATTTGACTAATGAAGAAACTGCAGCCCAGAGAGGGTGAGTCACTGGCTCAGGGTCACAGAGCCAGTAAGTAAGCCAGGCAGGCACTCAGGACTTGACCACTTCAGTTCAGTTCAGTTGCTGAGTCATGTCCGACTCTTTGTGACCCCATGGACTGCAGCATGCCAGGCCTCCCTGTCCATCACCAACTCCCAGACCTTACTCAAACTCAAGCCCATTGAGTCGGTGATGCCATCCAACCACCTCATCCTCTGTCAACCCCTTCTTCTCCTGCCTTCAGTGTTTCCCAGCATCAGGGTCCCTCGACTGACTCCAAAAAGCATCCTCCTAGCAGCCCTTCTCTCCAGTATCCATTGCCCCTCAAGGTGGTCCTCACACCCAACACTACCTGGAAGCTGGTTGGATAGGCGGAGTCCCAGCCGGCCCCTCGCACTGACTGGGAAACTGCGCTCACCCTGCAAAGACCCTGGGGACCCAGCCGTGTGTTCCAACTGCTCCGCGCTCTCTGGTCTCTGTCCTGACACAGAGCAGCTTTCTGGGAGGGTGGGGCTGGGGCTGGGGTGGGAGGAGGAGGCAGAGGATGCTTACGGGCTGTTAAGTGACCCAGGGGAACTGGGTGGACTTGGAGTGCGCCTGGGCCAGTATGGTTCCGCTTATGGCGTGTCTCCCAGGCCGACCTCGCAGGCTGGACACCACCTGTGTCTGGTCCCATCCTGACCTCTCTCTGGATATTCGAAAAGGCCGGTTTCCTACCTGAGAAACCCCCCTCCTCGGATCCTGACCCTTCACCTGACCCCTGACCCCTGAGGACGCAGTTGTTTCCCCTGCTTTCTAGGCCCTGGGGAGCCTGATCTCCCGTCTTCAAGAACAAGCTTCCCTAGGACCCCCACATTCTGGGACTTCTCCCAACCACTTCCTGAGCTTTGTTCCTTGTAACTGTCTTTCCCTCTCATTGGAAACCCTTTCATCTCCTGTTTGGGCTGGGACTTGGGGCCTCTTTAGGGCCTCTAGGGTGTTGTTACCATTACCAATTAGAATATAAAAGTGCAGCTATTTATCAAAGGTACACAGACAGCAATACACGGCTGCACCGCGGGGAGAGTGGGCCGGCAGACCCAGACGCGGCTGCCTGCAATGCCCACCGTTTCCACCACACACGTTGGGAGGAGGCCAGCAATCGTGAACAGACGTTTCCCTGTGGCCCCACAGGTAGGTGGTTGTATTTCCACCTCACACTGGAGCCGCAAAGACATAAGTGGCTCCCTTAAGTTGCGTGAGTAAGTGTATAATTACAGCTAGAGAGAGGCAACAGCCAGATTAAACCTCTGATGCCTACTTTGGCCTGCTTCCTTTTTCATTCCAAGTGAGGAGCATCAGCTGAGAAGTCAAGCTCTCTATGGGGTGCCGTAAGTCTCCATGTATCTGGAAAGTTCTGCAAGCAGGTTGTTTTAATGAAAGGTTGCACAGACTCTAAATGTATTTATCCATTTCAGCTGTAGATCTGCTCAGCTGTGAGACAAAGCAAAGGGTCATTTTATAGGGAGGTGACTCCACCCAATGGAAAAAGGCCAGAACTCGCGTGGGGTGAACTGCCACCCGCCTCAAAGATCTTCACCTCTTTGCTAAAGTTTTCCTGCTGAAAAGGAAGTAGACATAGCCTAAACTGTGAGAAGGTTATGTGAGGACCAGCAAGTAGAATTAGCAAGGAGACATTTGAATTTATAATTGTAACAGTTAACAATAGTAAGAGCAGGCATTCCTGAGCACTTAGAGTGTTTCAAGCATATGGATTGTTCTCCTTCCATTGTTCCCACCTTGGTCTGAAGATAAGAACCTTCCAAAGGGGACGTGTTGGGGAAGCGAGCTTCACTTCTCCCTAAAGGTCTGACTGGAAGCGCCTCACATCAGCTGGGCCGCGTCCTCCAGGACGGCATGCACTCCTCCCGCCCCCTGGCACCTCCGAGCAAGAGCCTGATGAGAAGGGCAGGCTCTGGCTTGGCTTCCTGCCCCATCTGGTCGCCACGCTCAGGGCTGGCCTGAGGCCTGGCCTCCCTCACCTGCCGGCAGCCACCACGCTCGGCCTCCTGGAAACAGTTCTCCCTTCCACTCATGCTGGGGTCTGCCAGGCGGGCAGGGACCCTGCTTGAGCAGCCGAGGTCTCCCCTGGACAGAGTCTGAGACCTGGACCTGGAGTAGGGAGCCCTCATCTCAGCCCCGGGAGCATCTTCTCAGGAGCTCTGAGCAAGGCCTGCAAATGTTCCCCATCAAAGTCCAGAGAATAACACTTTCCATTTCCTGCCCCAACAGTGTCTCCGTGGCAATGGCTCAGCTCAGTCATTGGCGCACAGGAGCACCGCAGACGATAGGAAAGTGAGCGGGCGCGACTGAGTTCCTTTACGTTATTACAGAAACGGGCAGCGGTCAGGCAGCCTGTGAACAGGAGTCCGTCCATCTGCTTTAGGGCCATCAGGCCTCCGTTGATAAGCCGGTCACTCCAGTCAGCATCTGGGTCCATGAGCTCAGTGGGCGGGGAGGGTGAGAGATGGGGGCTCCGGGAATTCAGCCTGCACCTCGAGGACGGCTCACCCGCCTCGTCAGTCTCCCCAGAGCGGAGTCAGTTGGATTACCCCCATTTCACAGATGAGCAAATGGAGACCCAGCCTCCGCCCTTGGCCCTGAGTTCACACTGGTGGTGACATTTCAGTTGGACCCACATCTGTGGGGTCTCAGGAGCCATGGTAGTGCTGTTGTTGGGCTTATGATGAGAAGGAAGCCCAACAAGGAGATCATCCAAGCTGGAGGGGGCTGCACTCGGGTGGGTGTCCCCCACCCCCAGTTTGGGAGGCATTAGGGCAAGGGCTGTCCGAGGTCGGGGTGTCCTGGGAACCTGCCTCCTTGGAAGATTCCCTCCAGCTCTGACTCCAGGCTCCTGCTCTCTCTCCTGAAGTATATCTGATGCTCCTTGAGGTTGGGGACACCTACTCCCTGTCGCCCCCAGGAGGCCTGGCTGACCAAACAGGGAAGATCAATGCTGGGAAGCTGCCTTGCCGAGCTCCCCAGGCCCTGGGAGTGGACTGAGAGCCCCCAAGTCAGTGGCCTTGGTCCCCACCAGGAAGCCCCAACCTCTCAGGGACGGAAGCAGCGAAAGCTTTGGTTTTTAAAAGAATAACATGCAAATCGGTTGTCTGACTGCAACACTCCCAGCGGGAGATCCCAGCGCAACCTGCCAGCGCTGACAGCGAGGAAATGGTGACAAATGCCACCGCCAGGCCGTCCCAGCGCCGCGTCGGCGGCGACACTGGGGCTCTGTGTTGCAGCGTCTACTTTGTCTTCCCAGGGGAGGCTGGACGCTCCCGAGCCAGCCAATGTGGGTGATCACCTGTCACTGTAGACGCGGACTCTGAGGCTCGGCCAAGCTCAGCAGGCCAGGCGTCTACCTGGGCTCCTGGCGCTCTGGCTAGTTCTATGATTGCTTGAAGGGGAAGGGTTCTGTCTGCTTGTTCCAGGCTGTGTCCCAAGGGTGAAGTGTAATGTCTGGCACATAGTAGGTGCTCAAGAAATGGGCATGGATGGAACTTCCCTGGTGGCCTGGAGGTTGAGACGCTCTGCTGCCAATGCAGGGGGCGTAGGTTCAACCCCCAGTCGGAAACTTCGATCCCACGTGCAGTGCGGCACAGCCAAAAGATTTTTTAAAAAAGAAAGAAAGAAACGTGTACTGGATGAATTGGTGGTGACTGGGGTCAGGAAGGGGAGGCCGCCAACGCTCAGCTGCCCCCGCCACCCCTAAACAGGGCACACGGCTTGAATAGGTCTCCCTGGGCAGAGCCATCTGGCTAGAATACAGCACCGCAGGGCCACCCAAGAGCAGACACAGGCCTCCAGGTCCCAGGCCCCGTGCCGGCGGCAGCTGAGCCTGCTGCTGTATCCGCAGGTTGGGGCTGGCATCTCTCGGAGGTCTACGGCCCCTAGAAAGTGGCCCAGGAAGGCCAAAGCGGCACTGACCAACGCCGAGCACTTGACGTCAGCTTCATTTTGTCTTTAGCTTGCAGAGGACATGGATTTCACGTGAGGCTGGGATCAGTCCCGACTTGGCCAACCCTACCACCTTATCCACTGTCCCCTCCAAGCTGTCATTTTCTCATCTGCAAAAAAAGACAATGCGGTCAACCCTTGAAAAACATGGGTTTGAACTAGGTAGGTCTACTGGTTTTTTCAGTAACTACAGTACCTGTATAGGACAGAAATGGTATGGACCTAACAGAAGCAGAAGATATTAAGAAGAGGTGGCAAGAATACACAGAAGAACTGTACAAAAAAGATCTTCACAACCAAGATAATCATGATGGTGTGATCACTCACCTAGAGCCAGACATCCTGGAATGTGAAGTCAAGTGGGCCTTAGAAAGCATCACTACAAACAAAGCTAGTGGAAGTGATGGAATTCCAGTTGAGCTCTTTCAAATCCTGAAAGATGATGCTGTGAAAGTGCTGCACTCAATATGCCAGCAAATTTGGAAAACTCAGCAGTGGCCACAGGACTGGAAAAGGTCAGTTTTTATTCCAATCCCAAAGAAAGGCAATGCCAAAGAATCCTCTACTGCACAATTGCACTCATCTCACACGCTAGTAAAAGAATGCTCAAAATTCTCCAAGCCAGGCTTCAGCAATACGTGAACCGTGAACTTCCAGATGTTCAAGCTGGTTTTAGAAAAGGCAGAGGAACCAGAGATCAAATTGCCAACATC
>SJYQ01096349.1:150169-191197 GCA_006410935.1 Redunca redunca | reverse complement strand
GAAACGGAAACAAAGATGGCGGCTGGCGGAAGTGATGGGGGCGTGGTCTATGTTGTCAACACTTCTGATTGGCTCTCTTGGTTTCCGTGCACGTGGACAGCGCCTGATCACTATAGACTCCTGTTATAGTGATAGCACGTGATGATTTGACCTTTAACGTGATTGGTGCAACTCCCCCCCTGCTTGCCTTTATAAGCAGGGAGCTTGCAGCAATAAAGCGGAACTGCACTAGACGGAACCCCTGTCGCGTCTTATAGTCTCTCGCTCGCCGAGGGGCTGGGTTGGCGGACAGCAGGCTCACCTTTCCTCGGGACCCCTTGGCTCTCTGCTGAGGGAAGTTCCACTGCCTCTCTCTCTTTCTGCGGAGCGCCCCCCGCACCTGTATTTTCATTTTTGCGTGAGTGCCCAGTTGCTAAGTCGTATCTGACTCTTCGTGACCCCATGGACTGTAGCCCACCAGGCTCCTCTGTCCATAAGATTTCCCTGGAAAGAATACTAGAATGGGTTGCTATTTCGTCCTCCAGGGGATCTTCCCAACTCAGGGACTGAACCTGTGTCTCCTGCATTGGCAGGTGGATTCTTTACCACAGAGCCACCTGGGAAGCCCAATTTTCACAGATCGTTAAAGTTTTCAACATTTGTGTTCAGTTAGAGATCATGACATGTGAAATAAAAAGAACGAGGGTATGAATACTGATTCTATCCAAATTCTTTGAGCTTCCTACCCTTGGGTGAGTCTTTTGTCAATTCCTTTGTTTTGGGGGGCGGAAATAGCAGGGTGAGGATTTTTGATGGTGTGGGGGTCTGCATCTTATCCCCTCCATTGTTGATGGGTCAACTCTGTATGTAACACCCTTAGAATATTGCCAGGCAAGAAGCAATCAGTCAAGAGATGCAGCCTGCCGACATTATCACAGATTACTTTTCAGCCGGTATCGTGGACGAGGGAACAACAGGAAAGTCCTGGCTCTCGGGCCAGGTGCCTGGGCCTTGTTTCCGTCCATACTCCCGACGTGACTCTGCTCATCCCTCCAGCAGGCTCCAGCTGGAGGCCTGGGAGGAGTGGTCAATGTGTTAAGAGAAACTGCCGCTCAATTTCCCTTCTTTTCAAGGACCTCCTTCCAAGGCTGGATTTCAGAACGCATCCCCTGGCTGTAGCTGGAAGGGATACAGAGACGCCCCAGCTGTGCCCCCAAAAAGGGGAGCAGGAAGTGCAGGCAGCCTCAGCCTCAGAGAGCTGACACCTTGAGGCTACTACTGTCCTGGGCAGCTGTGCTCCCAGTGACCCACCGGGTAGAGTCCAAGGCCTGGTCACTTGGGCCAAGCGCTACTCTGCCTGCCCTGCTTCCTCCCGCCGCTTTGCAAGGTTGATCTCTCGTAAACATCGGGTACCTCGGCCCTCAGCGTTCACTCCCGGAGACTCTGACCTAGACCAGCCTCCCCTCTCCAGGCATGTCACTGAGTGTCCCTCTCAGTCTCACCCCTGACAGAAAAGCTCCCTCCCAGGGGCCCCCTGCAGCCCTCTCCTCCCTCCTCTCTCTGCACCTCCAACCCCCTAGCTCAGCTCACATCTCACCTGAACGCATCTCTCTTTCCTCTCCCTTCTCCTTGCCAAGTCCCTTCATTTCCTTGTTGCCGGCTGTCTGAGGAATTGTTTACCACCATAAACCACAATACAACTCCATAAATATGTTATTTATCCTTCTTATTATTATCCCCCATTATTTATTTCTGAAACTCTATTATTAAATCTGTAAAGTGTTCGGTGATACACTGGCAATGAAAGACACTCCATAAAGGCGAGTTTATGATTATTATTACTCTGTGATTAAAACAAGGAAGAAAAATGAACCGCATTAAATCAAACTGGATTCCCTCTCGCCTGCAGGGGCCCCTGCTTTTAGGTGAAGGACGGCCCCCAGGCTGGGCTGGGCGCAGGCTTTGTCTTCCTCATTGGCAGCCCTCCTGGCTGGTTCCCTTCGCGGTGGCTGTCAGTGACACCTGAGAGACACACGGATTTGCAGGAGGCTCCGTCACTGGGTGGAGTTTGTTCTGGGCAAAGCGAAAGCGATTCCGTTTGCAGTCTTACTTTTCGCCATCAGTCACCGCCAGTGACATGAAGAGGTAATGGAAGTGCCCAGGAATCCTGCATTTTATTTCCGCTCGGCAGCATTTCTCTTGCATGGAAACATAAATTCGGCTGATTTTTGTGCAGATTTTGCAAAAATGGTCTCTCTCCTTCTCGCTCTGTGGACCTGTGTGATGCAAGGACAAAGGGGTGATTCTGCCCGGCGGTCGGAGGTGGTCTCAGCCTCATCCAGGGGGAGACATAGGGAAGGAACAGGGGGCCCCGTGGAGAGTGGCCTGGTCTGTACACAGTGTTAACAGGTTAGGGAGCTGGGAGTGGGCGGCTTTCTGCATCACTGGGCCACGTCCATCCTTTGGTGCAATGGTTCTCAAAATGTGGTCCCTGGACCAACATCAGCACCACACGGGCACTTGTTGGAAATGCAAACTCTCAGACTCCACTCCAGACCAACCAAGTCACAAACTCTGGGAGTAAAGTCTGGGAATCTGAACAAGTCCTCCAGGTGGTTCCAGCGCAGCGCAGAGTGGGAGAATCACTGGGTGAGCACACTGGATTCAAAGGGCCTCCAAACCAGTCCACCCTAAAGATCAACCCTGAATATTCCCCAGGAGGACTGGTGCTGAAGCTGAAGCCCCAGTACTCTGGCCACCTGATGCTAAGAGCCGACTCATTAGAAAAGACCCTGATGGTGGGAAAGGTTGAGAGCAAAAGGAGGAGGGGGCAGCAGAGGATGAGATGGTTAGATAGCATCACTGACTCAATGGACGTGAGTTTGAATAAACTCTCGAAGACAGTTTATTCCTCTGAGATAAACTCTTGGAGGACAGAGGAGCCTGACATGCAGCAGTCCATGGGGTGACCAAGAGTGGGACACGCTTAGCGACTGAACGGCAACAGCAAGCAGCAACTACGAGGAGCTTGTTAGGAAGACAGAGCGTAAGACTCCCCCAGGACCTGCCGATTCCAAATCAGCATTTCCGCAAGCTTCCCGGGTGCTCTTTCGCCCGTCAAAGCTGAAGAGGCACCCCTGTGGTGTCTTCACCGCTCTGCTCAGGTCTAGGGGACGGAGGCAGGGCTGAGCTTGTGAGGGTGGAGGTGGGGACTGGAGCTGCGAGGTGATGGCAAAGCCCGCGGGACCGTTAGGGATGAGGGACCTGGGGCAACTGGAGTTGGGCATCTGGGGATTAATAGAAAGGCACAAATCATTGCATCTGACTCGAACTTTCCCCATATCAGAATTAAAGGCAAAAATCATCTCGACGGGCTGAACCTGGGATGTCTGACTCCTTAGGAACCAAACTGACACCTTGTCATTGTTGTCAAACCCTTATGACAACCCCACCAAGAGGAAGCGCAGCGGAGCACACAATCTGATTACTTTGTGATGGCCTTCGGATAATTTTATACACTCCGGGATGTCACAAAATCCCACCGACTCATCACCGGGTTGCGATCTGTTGCTATGGAAACCACTGGATGGAGAGCCAAGACCGGGATCTGCATTCTGACCCAGCATGTGACTCGAGGCAAAGTCAGCCCACTTGTCCGTAGCTCACCCCCAACTCCTTACAGTAGAAACTAGTCTGTGGATTGTGGGTGAGTTGGTGTGATCCCGGGCAGAAAGGGCCCAGGGCTTCTTATCCCGCTAGCTTGCTAGCATCTCTCAGCTCCCAGTTTTTAAATGTCTGTTCTGTCCAAGCTCAAGGGTTCTCTCGTCTCATCTTCTCATGTTGGAGGAGGCAGTGTCAGCAGCCCCATTTTACAGGCATGAGAAAGGAGGGACAGAGAGGTCAGGATCTTCCATAAGGTCACACAGCTCCTGAGAGGCTGAGCCACAGTTTGAATCCAGCCTGAGAGCTTTCAAAACCCTCCATCATCCATAAAGAATGGGTCACAAAGAACTCTGCTCAATACTCTGTAATAACCTAAATGGGAACAGACTTGATAAAGAATAGATACACAGGTACGTATAACTGAATCACTTTGCTGTACGCCTGAACTAATACCACGTTGTTACTCAACTATATTCAGATATAAAATAAAAATTAAAAAATAGTAAGTAAACAAAAAAGAGTGGATCAGATGACTTCCATTCTCTTCTGCCTCTGTTTGCCCAGCTATGAAATAGGGAGAAGGAGGTTCTCTTCAGTTCTCCTTCTGAAGTTTGCTGTGAAAACGAGAATTCACGGTCTTTAAGGGCTTCCAGCCACGGGGAAGGCAGGGCCCCCTCCCCACCTCCCCTGTGCCCAGTCTGATGTTTGCCTAGCTGGTGAGAGGGGCCAGCGGCCTTTCTGATGGGTCAGTCCCTGGGCCTTGCTAATTGTCAGCTCCTCGGAATATCTCCCCCATCTCTGATGCAAGAGCTGGTTGGGTGGGTGTGAGGATGTGACTCAAAGTTTGCTTGGCAACTTTCTGCCTTCGCGAGAGAACTATTAGCATCGGGGGACACAGCTCGGATGCAGGAGCCGTGATGAATGGAGCCGCTACATTACCTCGGGGGCGACACTGCTTGATTAAGCTAAGTACTTGTGGTGGCACCTCAGCTGGCAATTGCTCGTCTATTTATCTCAGGAGAAGAGCTGGTGTTTGCAGCTACATAGTTCTTCATAAACTCCAGATGCTTCCCAGCTCAGTCTGGCCTGGACGCAGCCGCCCCAGGGATGTGACGTTTCATCACCTTCAAATGACCGCCCAGCCCCGAGATCACTGCTCCCCTGTGCCGGGGAAGCTGCCCCACCTGTCACGAGGTCACTGTCCCCCTTCCACAGACACGCGCCCTCCTCGCTGGCCGACCACCCCAGAAGCCACAGGGCTGGGCTCAGGGAGGCCACCGCCAAGGTAGCAAGGTGGCTGGGCTCCCCAACCTCCAGGGCCTTCAACCCCTCAAGGAGTTTCCTGGGGTGAGGCCAGGTGGGCCCTCACTCTTGCTGGAAGGTGGGGTACAATAGGGCCAGGAAAGTTCTGAGCCTACTGCTTGCAGAAGGCCTGGCTGGAGTCCATACGGGCATTTTGGGGAGATGCACAGCCCTCCTGGAGTGGCGGCCTGGGTACTGAGTGTTGGAGACAGCAGCTGCCATCGCTGCAGATGCCCTGGGCCAGACACGGCCAGGCCTTCCGGTGCTCCTTACCCTGAAGGGACAAGCTTTCCACCCGTCCCTGCTCTCCTCTCCTCATCTCTGCTGGAACCACAGGATGAGATTGCTGGAAGGGCTCTCTGGGATAAAACTCAGGCCATGCTTGGTACACATATACAACGGGAGAGTCCCTGGAGAAGGAGTATGCTACCCACTCCAGTATTCTTGGGCTTTCCTGCTGACTCAGATGGTAAACACTCCTCCTGCAAAGCAGGAGACCTGGGTGCAGTCCCTGGGTTGGGAAGATCCCCTGGAGGAAGACATGGCACCCACTCCAGCATTCTGATCTGGAGAATCCCATGGACAGAGGAGCTTGGTGGGCTACAGCCCGTGGGGTCGCAAAGAGTCGGACATGCCTGAGTGACTAAGCGCAGCATCACTCAGCTGTTAAAAAGAATGTAAAAATGCCCTTTGCAGCAGCGTGGACGGACCTAGAAACTGTTATACTGAGTGAAGTAAGTCAGACAGAGGAGAAATATTAGACAGCATTTATATGTGGAATTGAAAAAGAAATTATACAAATGAACTTACTTACAGAACAGAAACAGGTTCACAGACTTAGAGAAGCAACTTAGGGTTGCCAGGGGGTAAGAACGGGCAGAAGAAATGATTAGGGAGTCCGGGACGGACATGTGCACTCTGCTGTATTTAAAATGGATAACCAACAAGGATCTACTGTCTAGCACAGGGAACTCTGCTCGACGTTATGTGGCAGCCTGGATGAGAAAGTTTGGAGGAGAATGGATGCATGTATATGTATGGCTGAGTTGCTCAGCTGTTCACCTAAAGCTACCATGACATCGTCAGTTGGCTACATCCCAATACAAAATAAACCGGTGTCACTGAGTGAAAAAAAACCACTCAGGCCATGGGATGTGCCTGTTGAGGAACTGTGTCCAGACCAACCATGTTGAAAGGCAGATCCTTCGGCTCCAAGAGGAGGCCCCGCTGAGGCCCCTGAGGAGCAGACGCTTGCATTCATTCATACATATCTGCTCGTTCCGTTATCTATTCACCCATTTCTTCATGGCCCTTTTGTGGACCGCCATGTGCCAGACGGCCATAGGCATAGAGGATAGAGCCTGGGCCCCAGAAGGGTTAACAAGCTGAATGACCACCCCCACCCGCAACCCCCGCGTGCTCCAGGCTAAAAGAACAGCCCAGGGAGGGTCAGAACTGCCCGGGGAAAGATGTGGTGGCCCCAAGCGTTTGTTGAATGAATGAAAGAACCAACACACAGCTAAAGAAAACCAGCTGGACACCCAGGGGCCAATAAAATCTGGGAGGGTCCTGCCTGATAACTAGGTCCCTGGAAGTCTGTGCCTTCAGCACCGCAGTCCATCTCTTGGCACTCCCGCCCTTCTTGAGACTGAACTTGAATCTTCGGGCATTTGGTTTTCTCACCACCTGAAAGCTGGGTCCCTTCCATCAACCATCCCACTGAGGACCAGGGGTGATCTGTCACCTGCCTCTCTCGGCACCTCTCCAGCTCAACTCCACATTTACCGATGGGTCATTTATTTCCTCCCTGGAAATGTCTGGATTGCTGGAGTTAGAGGTGAGTTATGAGACTGGGAGAACCTCAGTTTCAACCTGGGTCGTATTTCAACCTGGGCAGCTCTGTAGCAGGTTGCCACGCAGCTGCTATGATACTCCCCAGCCTCAGGGGGCCACCTCCACCAGGAAGTCCAGGGAGCTGGGGGTAGAACTGGGAAGGCGTCCTCTCCCGAGTCCAGTCCCAGGAGCCCGTCTTTGCCACGTGCCTGGAAAGCATGGGCATCTGCAAGGCAGAGCAGCCAAGCCCAAAATAAATGATTCTGGCTTTTGATGGACCTGCTGCTCTCGGGGGCTTCCCAGGTGGTGCTAGTGGTAAAGGACGCACCCGCCAAGGCAGGAGACATAAGAGACACCGGTGTATTCTCTGGATAGGGAAGGCCCCCTGGAGGAGGGCATGGCAACCCACTCCAGTATTCTTGCCTGGAGAATCCCACTGACAGAGGAGCATAGCGGGCTACAGTCCACGGGGTTGCAAAGAGTCAGACACAACTAAAGCAACTTAGCAATCAGGCACACCCCTCTCGGCTCCTGGAAGTGGGACCTTGCTGAGAAGCAGGCTTGGGGTGGGAACCATCTCTCCTACCTGGGCCTCTCTGGGGAAGAAGCGTCTGGAAAGGGCGAGTCCCCACCCCAAGGATCACACCAACTCACCTGTTTGCTTCTGAGTTTATAGGCTGTGGTATACACCTCAGGGACAAAGCTGCCTCCTTCGTCCCCACCCGCTTCCCCTCCACCCAACTCAGACTCCCTTGCTCATGAATGCCAACCCGCAAAAATAGCCCCCCGGCTTCCAGCCCCTGCAAGAGGCAGATACGTAATGACAGAGCGACTTGGTGCAGAGGTAACAAATTGTCCGTATTATAGCACTTTACATCTTGATATCCATTCTCCTCAACGGGCTTATCTGTAAACCGACCGAATTCACACTGGGATGCTAAGAAAATAGCTGTCATATAATAGATGGGGTCTCCTGGAAAATGAACATTTACAAATGGCTGTAGCATTTACTTAAAATGTCATGCCAATTGCTTGCTGTTGTCTTTATGCAGTGAGATTGATTTTACTGCTCCGTTGAGTCCTCAGCCTTGATGGGTAGTTTTTAATGCAGCAAGGAGATGCTTTTTGTGTTTAATCTATAAACAGAGTCTGTGAGGGCATGGGCTCTTGAAGGTGCAGCCTTGGAAGGGTCCAGGACACTCTTCCTTTTTTTAACCCCCCTCCCCTTCCCTCTGGGAGAAGCTGGACCTGGGCAGGGTCTGCACTGATCTTATTCATGTATTCAAATGTATGCAGATGTATGCATTCTGTTTAACAAGTTAATTCATTTGCCAGGCCAGGCAGTTAGGGGTTTTCACAGTGTAATACCCACACTTGATTCTCCCTTCCATACCCGATTATGCCCTAGGGTTTTACTAGGAGAGAGTTTATAGAGTTGGAGCCTAGGGTGGGTTGGAGGTAGGGGCAGCTTGCCTCTTTCAGAAAATGACTTCAAGGTGTCCTCAAGGTGATTGCAGGGGCTCTGGTGTCCTTGAAGCCATAGAAAGCCAGCCGCATGGACGTTACTTGGGAAGTTCGCAATTTACCGCTCTTCTCACCCCAGCTCACCCCCAACATGGCCACTTTTTCCTCCTTTACCTCCTGAAAAACTACACAAGCATCCTTGATTGGCAGTCCCTGCTGGGGGAACACAACTTCTTGCTTGTTCCTGGACCTGATGCATGTCCCCTACAGAGCGCAGCCTCCACCCTCCCCAAACACCATGCCCGTGTCCCCAGCCGAGTTTGGCATCTTCCTCCTAAAGGAAGCACAAAGGTAAAGCTGGGTGAACGAGTCCACTTTATAGATTTTCTATAGTGTTTAGGAGCCAGCGTATCACCCTTTTCCATCTCTAGAACCCCAGCCACACCTGCAGGGGAGCTGCCTTTTCATCCAAGCTGCTCAGAATTTGAAGATCTGAGTAAGATCCAGGTTGCCTTTGCATGCCAGCTTTTTCTGTGTCGGGGGAATTGGAAGCACCTGGCTGCTTCTCATCGTTAATGGCGATGGTAAGTCTTCACTTGGTGTCCCATCCCACAGGAGAGCATGTGCGTTCATCACGCTGCAAGATCCTGAGAAGCAGACAGAATGTGTGGGCATCGTCTCTACTCCTTTGTTCAACACATATTTATGAGCACCTACTCTAAGCCAGGGGCAGTGCTGGGGGCTGAGAACAGATCAAGAAGCCCAACAGACTTGGTCTCTGCTCTTGAGGGCATTTCCGTATCCTGTTGGGGATAGAGAAGTGACTACTGCAGCCCTGACAGGCCAGGGACCTGCCACACACGAGCCCACAGGTGGGCTGCTTTCCCAGTCTTGGTGGTTGTAGCTGGGGAAGCATTCAGGGAGGGCTTCCTGGAGGAAGTGCTATGGAAGCGGAGGCCTGAGGGATGAATAGGAGCTAGCCAGCTTAGGATTAGGGGACAGTACTTGCCAAGGAATTGGAGCTCAGAGAGAGCAAGACTTTCCCAAGTCACATGACTAGGAAGGGAATATGAGACCAGTTTCTTTAACCAACCTATCTTTGCAGTCCCCGAGCAGTAAATTCTACAGGTGGGGAAACAGAAGCTCTGGCCAACACAAGTTTCTGACTCTGGGGGTCACCCTTCCTCTCAGTAGGCTAAGCATCAACAAGCCAGCACTTCCAAGGAAAATGATCACTGCCCAGACAGACTAGACAGCTGTGGTTATCAATGCTGGTCTGAAAATATGATTAGACAAAGTCTAAATAATGATTTAGATTAATCATCTGAAAATGACCCTCAACAGAGACAAGGAAATAACAACGAAAGCCAATGTGCAGAATCTAAAAAGAAATGATACAACCCTTTTTATGATATAATAAAGAAATGGATTTATTTTATTTACAGAATAGTAATAGACTCACAGACTCAGAGAAAGAACTTATGGTCACCAGAGAGGGAAGGGGTAGTTAGGGAGTTTGGAATCGACATGTTCAAACTGCTAAATTTAAATTGGATAACGAACAAGGACCTACTGTAGCACAGGGGACTCTGCTCAACGTTATGGGGCAGCCTGGATGGGACGGGGTCTGGGGGAGAAGGGATACGTGTATGTGTATGGCCGAGTCTCTGCCGTGTACCTGAAATTATCACAATGCTGTTAATAGATCATACTCCAATATAAACTAAAAAAGTTTTTTTTAAAAAGGAAACCAATGTGTTCAGATCTTTATGAATTACTCAGATCGAGGCCCTAGCATTTTAAAATCTACTAAATGGCTGTGAGAAGCAGATCCCCTTCCTCCATGGAGACACCAGACTCTCCTCTGTCTCTTGTACCAAATACTGAAACCCTCACGGTCAGATTCAGAATCTCCACACATAGTACAGTCAACAAATTGACTCCAAAAGCCTGGAGCCAAGAGACACTCGAGAGCTCAGCTTCTCCAAACTGCTTCTTACACAGAACTGGAGACAGGGAGGGGAGTGCCAGTCTGCTCCAGCTGGTATAGCAACATACCATAAACTGGGATGCTTCACAACAGATGCTTATTCTCGTGGTTCTGGAGGCTGCAAGTACCAGACTCAGTTACTGACAAGACCCCTCTTCCTGGTTCACAGACAGCTTCTTCTTGCTGTGTCCTCACATGGCTGAAGAGGGGAGGGAGCTCTCTGGGGTCTTTTTAATGAGGGCACTAACCCCATACATGAGGGCCCCACCCTCATGACCTAATCACTCCCAAAGGTCCCACTTCCAAACACCACCACTCTGGGGATTGGCTTTCATCTCCCAGTTTTGTTAATCTTGGGGAACACAAACATTCAGTCTATAGCAGACGTGTCTAAAATCATCAGAATTGTATCTGGAGTAAGAACTAGAAGAGTGTTTGTTAGGGTCTTTTGCACGGATCAAGCCTTGAAAACAGTAGTGTTCTCTTCCAAGAAAAGCAGCCATGGGCCCTTGCTTGAAAAGTCCACTCCTAAGCCTTGAGCGGAGGACCCAGTTACCCTGGTAACCACTGACTGGCAGGGAGACCACACTCCTCTCCCTGCCCCACCAGACAGAAGGGAGGCCTGCAAGGGTGCTCAGACAGAATGCTGATTGCATCGACGATCTATTACTGGGTAACAAGTCACTTCAAAACTAAGTGGATTAAGACAATCATCATTCTATTATCTCTCACGGTTTCCGAGGGTCAGGAATTTGGACAGGCCTCAGTGGGAACTTGTGTCTGTTCTCAGATGTCTGGGATCTTGGCTGGGAAGACAGGGGCGGGTGTGGTGGGGTGAACAACTCGGCAGTGTGAGGCTGAAATCATTGAGAGGCATCTTCACTCATGAATTTGGTGGCTGGTGCCGGCTGTCGGCAGGGCCCTCAGCTGGGCTGTCAGCCAGCATACCTACGTGGGGTCTCTGTGCGTGGACTAATTTGAGCTTCCAAACAGCACGGCAGCTGTTCCAAGAACAAGTGTCTGCAGGAGATCAAGGGGGAAGTGCATGCCATTTTTAGAGTCTAGTCTCAGAAGTCACTTCATGTCACTTCCATGTACTGTCAAGGCAGCCCAAAAGTCCTCCCGGGTTCTGGGGGAGGTGGGTGTCAAGGTCAGATTGTACAAAGAGCCCCTAGAGTGGGAGGTATTACAAGGGCCAACTTCACACCATGCAGTCGGTGCCTCGACAGCTCCTAAGGACTCTAACCAAATTCATTCATTTAAGGAAAGGTTTATTGAGCACCTGTTGAGTGCTGGGCTTCCCTGGTGGCCCAGATGGTAAAGAAAGTGAAAAAGGTGAAAGTCGCTCAGGCCCGTCTGACTCTGCAATCCCATGAACTACAGAGTCCATGGAATTCTCCAGGGCAGGATACTGGAGTGGGTAGCCTATCCCTTCTCTAGCAGATCTTCCTGACCTAGGAATTGAACCAGGGTCTCCTGCATTGCAGGCAGATTCTTTACCAATTGAGCTATCAGGGAAGCCCTAGCGATGGTGAAGAATCTGCCTACAATGTGGGAGACCTCGGTTTGATCCCTGGGTTGGGAAGATCCCCTGGAAAAGAAATGGCAACCCACTCCAATATTCTTGCCTGGAGAATCCCACGGACAGACGAGCCTGGCGGGCTGCAGTCCATGGGGTTGCAAAGAGCTGGACACGACTGAGTGACCAGCACTAATGCTTACTGTGTGCCAGGAGCTGCATGAGGGGCCCTCCTGTCTCTAAAGTGCTGGCAGCTGCAGGGATGCCTCGGGAGAAGCAGCCCAAAGGAGCTGGGTGAGAGTGGGGCAGAAGGCGCTGCCTCTGCGTACAGACACATCTGTCCATCCTCACCATTGCCCCCAGCGAAAGCAAGTTGAAGGCTCCAGGGCATCACCATGATGACCTGGTCTGCTGAGCCTGTGCTCCTGCCATATGGCGAGAGCAGCCCCTGAGTCCAGGGGAGGAAGAGGAATTCTGTGTCTGCAGCCTCCCAAGGAGCAGGGTCCCAGGTGACCCCGACCCCGCCCCTCCTACTGAGCAGTGCCCATCATCACCGTTCATCCTTCATCCTCTCCCAGCAGAGCCAGGGCCCAACTTCTCCTGCCCGTCTCGCACAGAAGCTGCCCCAAGGCTCTTCCTGGCCCCTGACACCCTCCCCCTCATCTACAGGGGCCGAAGCCTCCTTGGTGTGCCTGGATTTTCGTCTCTCCTCTTAGCCAAAGATTTCCAATCTGAAATTGCCATCTTTATTTTCAATGTGCCACCTCCCCCATGAACACTTGAAACCCTCTCAAGGACCACCTGACAGTTGAATGCAGCCAGCCACGGGCAGCTCACTCCCACCCTTGTCATTTGCAGACAGCTGGACCCCTGAGGAAGTCCTGCCATCTCATCCTAAACAACACCAGACTCATCCCTAGATCCTACTGTGAGGAAAGTGCCTCCCTTGCGCCATCTAAATAATTGTGGATTAAAGGATCTCCCCAGGCAGGGCAGGCACTCTTGTTTATAGATGAGTAGGGAGCCTTTTAAAAAGTTAATTGTGGTGGTGGAAGATGATGGGGACTTCCCAGAGAGAGCCAGGGTGGTTTTAATGAAGCAAACGTGTGCCAGGGACCCCGAAGAGGAAGGGAGTCGTGTAGTGAGAGGGTGAGTCTAGCTGATGCTCTGAGGGAAGGGGAGGATGGGAGGGCTGTCAAGATCCAGGAGCTGCTGTTTAGGAAATGGTGACTTCAGATAGGAAAAGGCAGTCGGGGGAAGATGGGTAATTTGCTCTGGAGCAGATGTGATGAGGAGAAAGGTTCGGAGGAGGGCAGGCGACCCTACCTCCCCTCTCCAGCTCCCTCTCCTCCTGCTCTGGAGCTCAGATGTCTTCAGAGACTAAGGGAGTCTCCAGGGCAGCCCTGGAGGCACTGGGCAGGGGGCTGACGGGGAAAGAGAGTCCTTTTCCTGGCATCTAAAGGTCCGGGGTGATGAGGATGGGGCACCAAGGGGCTCACAACCTGCCTTTGATACATCTGATCAATGTGATAACATTGTTCTTCTGTTTTTAGATTGCTCTTGGACAGGACGACACCTGCATCCCGCGGACCCTTTATGGCTGTCCTGCTTCTGGCTCCAAACAGACTGATGCCCAGAGCAGAGCTGCTCCTCCGACCTCCGTCAAGGACAAGGGTGGAACGGGTCTGCCCTCCCCACCTACCCACCCCTCGCCCTTTCTGCCCTTTCCCTGGGCAGCAGCGGGGGCTGTGGCTTCCATGAAGCCGCTGAGAAGTGGCCCTAGGGCTGTTGGCGGAGTGGGAGTTCTCGTGGTCCCAGCAGTAGCGAGGAGCTGGCGTTCGCAGCTCCCCAGCCCTCGGCAAGCTTGGGGGGGCCAAAGCTGACACAGGCGAGGCCTCCGCCTCCTTCGCCACGGCTGCAGTCACCGTTTGAAAGTGGCTCTGGGTTCATCAAGAAGGCAACTGGCCTTCCTCAGCCCCCCTCCGCAGGGAGCCCTGGCTCAGGCCTGCAGCTAAAGATGATCCAGCCCCGTGCCAGCCCCAGCTTCTGAAATGTGAATGTCACATTCCAGCCCGAGCAGGACCGCAGGGCAAAACTCAACCACAGCCACAAGCCTCACTCCAGTGGAGCCCACTGCGGCCCAAGGGGATGCTGTCCCCAGGCTCCGAGGAAGACTCCGAGGCGTCAGTTTAATTTCAGGTTCAGAATCCAGGCCAGGTTCAGAGCCAGGCTGCTCAGGCTACCTTTCCAACCCTGAGGGGCACTGGCGGGGAGCCGATTCACCCTCAGGCAAGCATTTCCGGTGGAGACCTGCTTCTCCTGTCTTCCCGATGCCCGGTGTTAGCGGGGCCTCCTGCCTCTCAGCCGTGGTGAAGAAGAGCGATTTTCTGAAGGTCGGACAAAGAGTCGTACTTCCCGAAGTACTCCTGATCCACAAAACCAATCCAGCCATCCCTGGGGCCAGAGCCGCCCTCAACCCCGGCAGGACTCAGCCTTGACTCAGCACCACGAGCTACTCCAAGTGCACCCTTCTCATCGGTGGGGGATGCCCGCAGCCCGCTGCCCCTGGTCCCCAGATGGTTTCCAGGGCTCCAGTCGGTCCAGCTGAGCCAGTCCCTGCATGTCCTCCCTTCACGAGGTCGGAAGGGCCTACCGGGGCCACAGGGACAGTAACCCCTTCCCTCCCGCAGGGTCCTTCCTGTGCTGGTTCTCCCTGCCCAGCCGGCTCCCCCTGCTGCTGTGACGCCAGCTGGGGCACAGGGTTGGGGGCTGGTGGCTCCTCCAGGACACCAGGGACTCCAGCCTTCTCATCTGCCTCCTCCCCACACTGCTCCAGTCTCCACTGGGTAGCGCAGCTCCAGGAGGGCCTGGACCAAAGAAAATGGGTGAAGGAAAAGGATGTGGCTCACAAGGCCAGAGAAGCCTTCGAGCATGAAAAGATGCCAGCTTGAAAAGACTTAGAAAGGAGATCGAGCAGGTTTTAGGCGCCTCTGAACCTCTTCCAGTTTTTCCATTTCCCACGGCGTTTGGCAAAAATCAGATTGGAGTGGAGACCCCCAAGACCAAGGACTGGCTGGCTTTTTGGCACAGTGGCAACAGCAGGACAGACCTTGTCTCCAGGCTGAGAGAAAAGACACGCCTGGGACTCGGGGTGGGCGGCCAGGGGTTCATGGAACCACCTCTCCTACAGAGACTGCGAGCTGTGGAGACTCACCCCAGTCTCTGCTTTTCCCTTAAACTTACAGGAAGAAGGGGGTTGGACTCAGATCTCAAGGGACCTTGCAGAACCCCCTGTGCCTGACCGCCACCGGAGACTCGGGAATCCAGGCTCTGGCTGGGGACCCCCAGAGCCCTCAGGCTGCTGGACCCCTGGTGAGCGGGAGAGAAGCGCTGCTCCGGGTTTTGGGGAGGAGGGTGACCCCCGAGCGGCGGCACAATGGATGGGGACAGATCTAGTCTGAGCATCTCAGAGGATGGTATTACTCAGCAGCCTCACGCTTTTCATCTGGAACTTATTGGAAAACCTTGCTAAGGGGATCAGCTGCCTCCCAGTGCCGACTCCCAGCTCCCACCCAATCGGCGTTCAGCCCCTTTAAAGTATTACTTTTCGACACTGTGAACATTGTATGTTCCTGACAGGATAAGCCTGCCACAAATTAATACCTGGGGCAGATCCTAAAACACAATTCTTCCTGGCTGCAATAATTCCAGCCAGCCCCTCTATCTGCACCGACAGAAGCGGTAAATCTTCCATCGCTGCAATTCCTACATTGTTTTTTCTCCTCCGGTCCCCGAAACAGCCCAGACAATACACTTTACTTCCTTTTATGATTATCGGTGCGCTCATGGGGTTCCCATGCTGCACCACCAGCCACTAGAAGGGCCCCTGAGCTGCCTGCGGGGACGATCCCACGGGCCATCAGCATCTGTTTTAGTCCCCACATTGGGGTTTGGAGGCGGTGAGCTGGCCTTTGGGAGACAAAGGCATGTAGGGCTTCCTCTGTCTGGGCAGCTGAGGGTGGCAGTAAGGGAGGAGAGGGCGGGAGAGGGGCTCAGTCTTTGTTATACAGGAGGGTCCACAGCATCAGCCAGGCGCAGTGAGGACCAGGGAAGAGCCTCAGGACAGGAACGCGAGCTGCCCAACCTGGCGCTGGCCATGCAGAGCCAGGGGGAGTGAGGAACCCACCGAAGGGCTGGGCCAGAGAATCACCCCACACCTGCCTTGTTTCACATCTTACTATGGCTGAGCTCAGCACAGAAGGTCAGGTCTGTGTCCTAGCCCACAGCCCTTTGTTTTTCCATCTGCAAAATGGGACGTGTGACGTTGGCCCTGCCTGTTCCACAGAGCTGTTGGAGGGCAAGGATGTATATAGAAAGCCACGAGATGCCCCCAGAACACTGGGTACCAGAACCCTCTGCGGGCGCTCGGGATAAAACCTCGAGGACTCAGAGAGGTAGGGGTGTGCTGCTTTTCTAGGGCTGCTGCAGTGAATGACCAAAAATGGAGACGGGGTACTTCAAACAACAGAAGTGCATTCTCTCTCAGTTCTGGAGGCTGGGGCTCAATGAGTCAGCAGCGCTGATTCCTTCTGGAAGCTCCGAGCGTGAGTTTGCTGGTCTCTCCAACTTCCGGTAGCTGCCAGCAAGCCTTGGCCTGTAGACGTATCACCCCCAGCCGTTGCCTCTGTCTTTACCTGGCCCTTCTCCTCTGTGTCCTCCCCTCTCCATATAGGGACGCCGGTCATTGGATTTGGGGCCCACCCTGATCCATGTGACCTCTGGTAACTAACAGCCTCCCATCAGGGGCATTCCTGGGGTTCGCTTTCATGGCAAGAAGCGATCGGAGTCCGGGGACGTCCCCTCTAACCGCTCCATGGAGACGTGGGGCTTCCCAGGGGCGCTCCGCCCTGAGACACTCCAGCTCCTTGTCGGTTGGAATGCAGCTGAGCCCCTCCTCTCCTCGGTCACCTGCATTTAAAGAGCCAGCCCTCCCCCTCCTCCCTGCCCTCCCCACTGCTCAGCTCTGGATCTTTCCTCCAGGGCCCACGGTGCAGTCTGAGCCTGTGCCTGGTGGGAGCCCAGTCCCAAATTGCACAGTTTAAATTATGCATTAGCTTTTTAAGCAGCACTTTAAGCTGGCAGGGAGACAGATTTTTATCAGTGGTGAATGCCCACCTCGGGCTGCTAAATTTCATCTCGGGTTCATGTGATGGGTGATAACTCTCACCTCCCTCCCTGTGATAAGAGACACATCCTGTCTCTGGCGCAGGGAAGGTACAACAGCGCACTTGCCCGGAGCCAGGGGTCAGAGCTCGAGGGCTCCTCCTCCCTGAGGGTCTCCAGCTCCCCCATCGCACCTTTCCTTCTGTGGAAACCACTGGAGAGGCCAGGAGGACCCCATGATGACCACCACCTCGCACAACCGGCCACTGGGCCCAGGTCATTCTTCCCCGGGGACACAGAACACCTGCTTCACATCACGCTCCATCCTGCTTAATTACTGCAGAGAGGGGCTCTGGCCACCTGGCCTGTAAGCAAGCAGTCTTGATATTTTTAGCAACAGGCTCTTCTCCAAGGGCCAGATAGTCCCCCTGGCGCTGATGTTGCGGACAGAGGAGGCCGGGTTGTCACGAAGGATGGTCCAGGGCAAATCTACATCTCGGGCCTCCTCCTTCTCAGTGCCCTGCCGCCTGGGGGAAGAGTCTTTCTTTCCTAACCCTCCTCCACACCTCCAAGTCTAGTCCGTCCTGGAGGGCTTCTGCTCCCTCCCCAGCTGTGAGCTCCCAGGCCCTCTGGGGACAATCGGCTTGTCAAAGGCAAGAGCAGAGCTCCAGTGCGGCTTCCACTGCGGGTGTGAAGCTCCGGTGGAGGCTGCAGGCTTTGCCCCTGACCTTGGCGCTCCGGAGAGGGTGGTGGTCTCGTGGTCATGTTCTCACAAACACGGGCCCCCCCAGGCTGTCTACCATGTGAAAAGGCTTCCAAGAGGCTTCTCTGTCCTAGATAAGTTGCTAAAAGCCAAGATCAATCTGCTTCAGAAAATAAGGTAGATCAATACAAGCAGGGCTGTCTGCACAGGGACTCGCATGCCCCAGCTCTCCCGTGCGCGGGGATGTGGGCCCTGGGCCCCAGGCCTCACTTTTCCTCTCCACCCCCGCCCACCTGGACCCCTACCCTGCATACTAAGTCGCTTCAGTCATGTCCGCCTCTTTGCGACCCCATGGACTGTAGCCTGCTAGGCTCCTCTGTCCATGGGGATTCTTCAGGCAAGAATACTGGAGCTGGCTGCCATTTCCTCCTCCAGGGGGTCTTCCCACCCCAGGGACTGAGCCCGCGTCTCCTATGTCTCCTGCATTGGCAGGCGGGTTCTTTACCACCAGTGCCCCCTGGGAACCCCCATCCTACCCCATGGTATTCGCATCTGCTCCTTGTTCCCTGGCTTAGCCGTTTTTGTCATTCGGAAGGGACAAAACATTCGGGAAGGGGACTTGAATCCCAGGGAAGTGGGTGTGTCATCCTTGTGGGTGCAGGGCACTTTGGGATGCATGGTTCCCAGGAGGAGGGACCCCTGCCCCATTCCCTCAGCCCCTCTCCCTTTCTACCTCCCCAGGGCTTCATCTGAATCTTGGAAGCCCCACCCTGAATCTGCAGCCTGCCACCCACTTCAGGGAGTGACGTCTCAGGCAACTTAACAGGGGCATCTACCTGGATCCCAATGCCTGTCTTAAACCAGAGCTCTGACCTCTACAAGCTATGTGTGTGTGTGACCTTGGGTGTGGAAGAATGACCTTGGGGTGGGTTTTAAGGCCCTTATGTGCTTATTAGGGTGGACCAGAGCCTGCCTGGGTTACACTCGACTCAGAGTGTGTGTGTGTGAGTCACTCGGTCTTGTCTGACTCCAGTCCAATGGACTGTAGCCCCACAGGCTCCTCTGTCCACGGAATTCTCCAGGCAAGAAGACTGGTGTGGGTTGCCATGCCCTTTTCCAAGTGATTTTCCTGACCCAGGACTGAACGTGGGTCTCCTGCACTGTAGGCAGATTCGTTACCGCCTGAGCCACCAGGGGAGCCCACTTGATGGAGAGTATGCTCCCGACTGGTAAACATCGTGCCCGACGAATAAGCCATTCTGGTCTGAGCACGGTGTCTGTATTAATGCACTGAATCCCCACAACAGTCTCACGATTATCTACCATTATTATCTCACCATTTTAGATAAAGAGGAAACAGGCCCACAGAGGTCAAGAAACTTGCTCAAGGTTGCACAGGATCTGAACCCAGGCAGTCTGGCCCGGTGCCCCAGGGCTTCACCCCTGCCATTGTTAGTGTATTTTGTACGGAGTTAAGCTGGGGGCAGGCCGCAATGTCCAAAAAGCACTGGTCCAGCCCTCACCCTCAGGAAGCTTTCCTTTTCCTCCAGGTGGTCTGCAGATAAAGAGGGAAGGCTTGGGCCCTCCCTAGGGTATTGTGTTAGCAGAAGCTCCAGCCACAAAGGATGATTTAACCTCATCAAGCCTGTCGTCCCCACGATGCTCGGCAGCTTGGTTTGGAAAATGATGATGGAGTAAGATTTAAAAGCCTGAAGAATGGACTATTATTCTTATCAGTGCTAATAAAGGTGAAAGCGTTTTATTTCCTGGTCTGCATATGATTCAGGTGACAAGAAAGTCCTCACCCCCTCCTCCCCGTGAACTTGCACCCTCCCCACCTCCAGCATCTTCTGAGATCCCCCTGGACCTGTGTTCCTGAGACGCTTACCCCTCCACGAACCCCAGCCCCCAGTGGAAGTTTCCAAAACCCCAGTGGGGCAGAGGGGATAACAAAGCAGGGGGCAGGTTCTCCTATTGGTGACTCACTGCAAAACAGTCAGCTCCTGCACATTCCATCCGGGGCACCAGGGATTCCACAGTGAGCAGAGCGCCTGCCCTCCCATGGCCTGCATTCTAATAGGAGAAAAAGACTATAGCAATAGTCTGCTATTTATATAATGCAGTGTAGGGAAACTACTCCAAGCCAGGCTTCAACAGTACGTGAACCAAGAACTTCGAGATGTTCAAGCTGGATTTAGAAAAGGCAGAGGAACCAGAGATCAAACTGCCAACATCCATTGGATCATAGAAAAAGCAAGGGAATTTAAAAAATAAAAATAAAAAAATAAAAAATAAAAAGCTACTTTGGCTACTTTGTGCGGATTACAACAAACTGTGGAAAATTTTTAAAGAGATGGGAATAACAGAGCATCTTCCCTGCTCTGGACGTGGAACAATGGAAGGGTTCCAAACTGGGAAAGGAGTGCCTCAAGGCTGTATATTGTCACCCTGTTTATTTAACTTATACGCAGAGTACATCATGAGAAACGCTGGGCTGGATAAAGCACAAGCTGGAATCAAGATTGCCAGGAGAAATATTAATAACCTCAGATATGCAGATGACACCACCCTTATGACAGAAAGTGAAGAGGAACTAAAGAGCCTCTTGATGAAAGTGAAAAAGGAGAGTGAAAAAGTTGGCTGAAAACTCAACATTCAGAAAATGAAGATTATGGCACCTGGTCCCATCACTTCATGGAAAATAGATGGGGAAACAATGGAAACAGTGACAGGCTTTATTTTCTTGGGCTCCATAATCACTGCAAATCGTGACTGCAGCCATGAAATTAAAAGACGCTTGCTCCTTGGAAGAAAAGCTATGGCCAACTTAGACAGCATATTAAAAAACAGAGACGTTACTTTGCTGACAAAGGTCTGTCTAGTCAAATCTATGGTTTTTCCAGTAGTCACACATGGATGTGAGAGTTGGACCATAAAGAAAGCTGAGCACCGAAGAATTGATGCTTCTGAACTGTGGTGCTGGAGAAGACTCTTGAGACTCCCTTGGACTGCAAGGAGATCCAGCCAGTCCATTCTAAAGGGAATCAGTCCTGAATATTCATTGGAAGGACTGATGTTGAAGCTGAAACTCCAATCTTTTGGCCACCTGATGCGAAGAGCTGACTCATTGGAAAAGACCCTGATGCTGGGAAAGATTGAAGGCAGGAAGAAAAGGGGATGACAGAGGATGAGATGGTTAGATGGCATCACTGACTCAATGGACATGAGTTTGAGCAAGCTCTGGGAATTAGTGATGGACAGGGAAGCCTGGTGTAGACTGTAGCCCTCCAGGCTCCTCTGTACCTGGGATTTCCCAGGCAAGAATACTGGAGTGGGTTGCCATTTCCTAGTCCAGGGAATCTTCCAGATGCAAGGGATCAAACTTGTTTAGTGACTAAACAACAAGACAACTGTCTGCCTCCAAAGCAAAATAAAGCAGGTTAGGGAATAAAGATTTGGGGAGAGCAGGCATCGGTCACAGAGGAGGCAGGAAGCTGAGAGGTCCTCAGCTGCACAATCAAAGGGACAGAAATTCGGGTGGTGTCAAGAAGAAGCACTGGGGAGGGTTCATCAGCCTGGACCAGTCTGCTAGGGAGAGGCCTGATTCCCCTCCCACCTTCTAGCCACTTCTATTGGCCAAGGCCAGTTGGAGGGCCGGGGGGTAGTCTCCTCAGTCAGCCTCCTGTGACACGGAGCAGGGTGGAAAGTGTGGGTGGGGATCTGAAGGGTTGGATGGAGAAAAGGCAGCTGGGGGCTGCTGCTAGACTATGTAGGGTGATCAGGGAAGACCCCCTGAAAAGGTGATATTGGAGCAGAACCCAGGACTGTCCAGTCCCCACCTCCCACTCACCCTCTAAACATTATCCTGCCTTATTTTTCTTCTCCATCCTGAACCTCCCCCCCCAACCACAGATTCATCCTTGCACCCCTGAAGGGAGAAGGAACAAGAATGATCTTCCCCTAAGACCAGGCTGCCATGGGAATGGGATAAATATGGGATAGACCTGCATCATGGCTACAAGAAGCTGACAGGTCCTGGGCCGGAGGGAGTTTCTGGGACACGTGAGGAACCACCACTCCCCTAAGCTGTCTCTGCTAATTGCCTGGAGAGGAGGGGAAGCTGCTGGGAGAAATGACCATAGCTGAGGCCACCAGGGTCCCTTCTTCCCCTGGTCACTCATGGAGAGCCACAGGGGGTACAGGTGCTGTCAGAAGGCTCTCCATCTGCCCCTTCTGTGCCTCTGGGAAGGCCCTACATGCAGATTTTGCTTAGGCTTGTCTGCAAAAGCTGAATCAATGACATCATGAAATTTCACAGAATTGCAGAGATTGGTTCAAGATATTAGATTCCCCCACCATACACACACACACAGTGCTTTCCAGCTCTGCAAAGAGAAAAGGGTCTTAGATTCTTGCTCTTGCCTTTGAGAGCACCTCTGGTCTTCATCTGCCACTCTTCTTTCTCCCCAGAGGGTCTTCTGAGTTGGTTTTCCAAGAGATGCTTCCCCCTGTGTGCATCCCTGTGTGACAACTGATTGTATATGAGTTTGTTTTTAGATGCTCTGTGTGCTTCACCCTCTTCCTTGAAGTTGGAAATCAAATGCAATCAGCTGGCTGTATCCGTGTGTTTCATTTCCACTGCTCTCGGAATAAATTTCCACCTTCTTACGGTGACCCGCAAAGCTTCTGCAGGAGGAACCTGCCCAGCTCCAACACACACCCCTCTCCCTCTGGCTCACTGTTTCCAGCCACATCCATTTCCTGTCTGTTCCTGGAACTCACCCAACCTTCTGTACTCGTGTCCTTGCTCGTCTGTCTGCCCGTCTGGAGGCTTTCATTCCAGAGATTGGAGTGAAAGACTCCAGCTCTTATCACTGATGCTTCTTTCCATTACCGTTGATGCCTCAAGGTCATGCGGCATTCTCTTTCCTCTAAGCTTAACTCAAAGGTCACCTCTTCGGAGAAGCCTTCCTCCTCTGCCCTATTGTTTTAAATTATTTTAAATTTATTTTTGGCTATGCTGGGTCTTCATTGCTGCATGGGGGGTTTTCTCTAGTTGTGATCAGGGGCTACTCTCCAGTTGTTCTTGGGGGCAATGCTCCCTGAGTCCTGTCGCATATTATTGCTCTGTCTGTTCAGCTCCATGGGGAGAGGGCAATGGGAGCCTCCCCACCTGGTCTGTCCTGAACGCTGCCCTGTGCACCCCTTCCCCGTGCTGACTTCAACCTCCACCCTTTCACTGTAGTTAGCAATAGCCTTGAGTCTAACAATGGCTTTGCTGAGTTGAATAAGTCCTTTCAGTTAATCCCTGAACTGGAGGGTGGTCTTGGAGACCCCCAAACATTGCAATTGGTGCCAGAGAGACCTCTTAGGGACCTCTTACCTTTGTAGCGTTGGTCACACGTGTCTTCCCAGGGCCTGGAACAATGCGGGAGTAATTGGGAAGAACTCAAGAAGTTGTTTGTTTTTGTTTTTGTTTTTTATCTTGGGCTGTGCTGGGCCTTCACTGTTGTGCGTGAGCTTTCTGGAGTTGCGGAGAGCGGGGATACTCTTTAGCTGCCGTGTGCGGGCTTCTCATTGCGGCGGCTTCTCTTGTTGCGGAGCACAGGCTTTAGGGTCCGTAGGCTTCAGGAGCTGTGGCCCCCAGGCTCAGTAGCTGTGGCGCTCGGGCTTAACTACCCCAAGGAATGTAGAATCTTCTTCCGGGAGCAGGGATCAAACCCATGTCCCCTGCACAGGCGGGCGGGTTCTTAACCACTGGACCACCAGGGAAGTCCAAGAAGTGTTACTATAGTGAATGTTCTTCCTGGGACAAAGGCCTCTTTCATTGAGCCAGCATCCCTGAGATGCTGGGGTCTCAGCCCTCTGTGGCTTTGCTTTGAACTCTACCAGGTGACTTCATTACAAGAAAATGCTGAGCTCTCTCAAACCCACCCCCACCCCCCTCTGACCTTTGTACAGGCTGTGGTTTTGCCTGAAGCTTTTCCCATCTTTTCCTCAATTTTTCCAGCTTCTCAGTTCCTCATCAGGCTCCAGACTTGGCTCAAGCATCACCTCCCTGGGGAAAATCACAGGAGCCCAGCTCCCTCCAGGCCTGAGGGGGTCATGCCTCTGGATTCCTGGGGTACCCTATGCTCACTTTGACTGCAACTCCTGTCATCTGAGTTATCACTGAAAAGGCTTCTGTTTAGCTTTCTCTTCCCAGAGTTATGTTGTACTCGAATGTCTTCTACCTGGATAACGGCATTCAAGCTCCTTTAAAGCCAAGACCTGTGTCTTTTATCTCTAGATCTTTGCTACCAAGCATTGTGCCGATTACATAGTAAATGCTCAGTAAATGTCTGCACTAACAAATGGGTCAGCCTTCCAATAAGCAGAGGTACACGGAGAGTCAGCGACATGCCAGTGGAAGATTGTTTTAGCCTGATGGCCACGTTGCAGTGCTCAGCGCTGTTTTCAGAAACAAGATTCCATCCACTCATTCTGGCTCCCACAGGAGGAGGCAGGGGATAAAACGAAGGTAGTCACACTGCCAAGGAGCTGCTGTGGAGCAGGAGCGAGCTGCTGTGGGCACAGAGAGGAGACCCAAGCCCCTAGGCTTGGGCTTCCCAGGTGGCACTAGTGGTAAAGAGCCCGCCTGCCAACGCGGGAGATATAAGAGACGCGTTCGATTCCTGTGTTCGGAAGATCCCCTGGAGAAGGGAATGGCAACCCACTCCAGTATTCTTGCCTTTAGAATCCCATGGACAGAGGAGCCTGGAGGCCTATACAGTCCACGGGGCCGCAAAGAGTCAGACACAACTGAAGGGTCTTAGCACGCACACGGTAGTTAATCCATGACCTCCAGATCAGGGGTCAGTAACTCAGTAGAGTTACCTAGTAGGTCTAGATCAGTAACTCAGGCAAGTTACTCAGTACCTGCTCTTTCGTTGGGGGTATAACTGCTTTAGCTACCTGGTAGGACTATTGTTAGGAATATAGTAGCTCATACATGGAACATGCTTACAGCAGCGGTAATATTCATACTATTTATTGCTACCTATATGTCACATAAACATTGATGATGTCTGTTACTCTGAACCATATTGTGGCTTAAGTTCCCAACTGCATCAGTGCGTGCAATCGATCACAATCCACCCACACAACCCGGCTCTCCCACAAGCTTGTGGAGGGAAGACCCTGGGGCAGAGAGCAGTCTTCTGCAACCACTCACCACAGGTCTGGTCCCACCTCCCCAAAGCCCACCTCCTCCCCTCGGTCCTGACCACCCCCACTTCTGCACACCCAGAGCAGAGTTGCACACACAGGTCTAATCATCCCACTATTTGCAAACACGTTTTACCAATAGTCAGGATACATTCCCCCTGATTGTTAAGCGAAATTCAATACCTAATCACTACAATTAAATCCCATTATGGACCTCGGGAACATAAACCAGTCCTCAGCAGGAACACGCCAACGCAAGCGAAAAGCCATTGCTCTGCCGCATCAGGGCTCACAGCTGAGCAAACCCTCCAGCCCAGAGGGCTCCTCACTTGCTCTCAGCATCACAGCTGCCCGGGTCCAGAAAGAGGATATTTTAGAGGTAATCTCTGAGCTGGTTTAGGACAGACTCGGCCGCAAGAGTTAGAATGGTCCCTCCTGTCTCAGTCACCACAATCCTTGGTGCAGCTTGGCAGATTGCAAAGGTTCTTAGAGCACAGGCAACTTTGTAGGAGGAAGGGAGCCGGGGATAGACACTGGACGAGGTTCCATCCCTATTCTGCAAGGGCCCGCCTCAGCTTCTGTGCTTTGGGGATTTTCCCAGTTTGCATTGGGAAATTTGTTCCATTCTGGAGCCAAGTGACAGACAAAGTGAATGCCACTGGTGAGCTTGTCTGCAGGCCAGGCTTGAATGCTGGCGCTTGGATGGGAAAGAAGATGGAAACCCTACATGACAGGCTGGGAAGGAAGAAAACATCCTCTGAGCAGGAATCTGAGCACCATTTACCTCCTGGGCCATGGAGATCCTGTCACTGACTTCCCTTGATAGAGTTTGACCCCCATTTACTTTTTAAAATTGCTTGCGGGCGTTCAGATGCCTCTGAGGACCCTGCCTGGGTCTCCCCTGGGATGTGAGCATCTGTGCCTTTGTTCTGCCTCAAGGTGACGGTTCAGAGGTGTTAGGAAAGAAACGAGACTGAGAATGCCTGTTGCCACAGGAGACTCAGTGTGTGTGAGTGTGCGTGGCCGTGTGTGCTGTAGCTGATGAACGTCAGCAGGAATCCTCAGGAAGACAGGATCAAATCACCGCTGTCAGGGCTCTGCTTCTGATTAGCTTTCTAGTCCCAAAGCTAATTGTCAGATTTAACGGGCATCTGCTATTTTTCATCAATGTGTTTGAATTTCACAAGCCAAGCGATTTATTTTAGCAGACAGTCAGAAACCCAGAGAATAATCCATTTCGTGTGCTATTTGGCCCAAAATCCCTCCTCAACCAAACGACCGCGTTTTAAGAGGAAGATGAAATGGAAGCAGGGTACATCCGCCTACCCAGCAGCCCCCTCGCTCCAGAGCCAGGAATTGTTTTCCACCTGATGAATATGCTGATCCCAGAGAGCAGAGGACAGCCTGCCATGCTTGGGGACAACATTTGCCTCCCTGCAATCCGGGCAGGCTGAAAGAGAGCCGACCTGCGGTAGGGGAGGGGGCCTGACACCTTGGCCGGCCTGGATCAGATCTGGGCCTCTGTGCAGCCTCCAGGAGGCTGTGTTCTTTGTTGTGAGGATTTTGGTAGGTTTCATGCCATGTGCAGTGGGAAATAAGATTATACATGTTTGCAGCTTGTTACTTCTGGCTTCCCACAGCCTTCATACTGTGCCTGTGTAGCCGAATAACTGCCTATTGGAGCAAACATCTGTAGTATTGCAAGAAAACATCCCAGATTCCCCCGTATTTACCCAGTATGCCCTTCCTGCAAAGGCCAGGATTGCTAAACTAAAGCACAGCACCGAGGAGCAACTGCTCAGCTCAGCTCAGTCGCTCAGTCGTGTCTGACTCTGCGACCCCATGGACTGCACGCCAGGCCTCCCTGTCCACCACCAACTCTCAGAGTTTATTCAAATGAGTGTCCATTGAGTCGGTGATGCCATTCAACCATCTCATCCTCTGTCATCCCCTTCTCCTCCTGCCCTCAGTCTTTCCCAGCATCAGGGTCTTTTCAAATGAGTCAGCTCTTTGCATCAGGTGGCCAACATATTGGAGTTTCAGCTTCAGCATCAGTCCTTCCAATGAATATTCAGGACTGATTTCCTTTAGAATGGACTGGTTGGATCTCCTTGCAGTCCAAGGGAGTCTCAAGAGTCTTCTCCAGCACCACAGTTCAAAAGCATCAATTCTTCAGTGCTCAGCTTTCTTCACAGTCCAACTCTCACATCCATACATGACCACTGGAAAAACCATAGCTTTGACTAGATGGACCTTTGGTTAGGATTGGAGAGGTGAAGGTGTTTGTTTGCTGACAAACAACTCCAAATGCTCAGCTGCACCAACATTCACAGTCTAACTCCTCTCCTGTATCCTCTGGGTCTCTGCCCCTGTGTGGTCACCAGCCCTGTGCTGGAATCCAGGCTGGTGGAGGAGCCACCACCGAGAACTCTGCCAGCCACCACGGCAGAGGGAAAAGGGAGCCAGAGTGAGTCTCACATTAGCCATTAATACTCAGCCCAGAAGTGATCCAATTCATTGGTCGGAAGAGGTCACCTGGGTCCATCAACCATGAGAACTGGTTAGTGTAACTGTGCCATGTGGGCAGAGCAGGACAGAAGCAGAAGATTGGACAAATGGTTACTTAGGAGCGTCTATTATTAATATTCTTATTATCACAAAGGTAATTAAAGCACCTCAGAGAGACTCACTTCCTCATGTGAGTGAGTGAAAGTCACTCAGTTGTTTCTGACTCTTTGCGACCCCATGGACTATGTCCATGGAATTCTCCAGGCCAGAATACAGGAGTGGGTAGCCGTTCCCTTTGCCAGGGAATCTTCCCCAACCCAGGGATTGAAACCAGGTCTCCCGCATTGCAGGCGGATTCTTTACCAGCTGAGCCACCAGGGAAGCCCGAGAGACTCGCTGGTGAAAACAATAAGGAGACATACTTGATTCTTTTAAGGAAGAGACTTATGAACTTCCAGAAACTTCTATGGTTGGAATGGACTACCAGCCATTTTAAGAGGTGGCTCCAGCCATAGTTGGGCGTGCAATGAAGTCTTTAAGATCTTTTCCAAATGAATTAAATCAACTTTCATCACTCACCCAGTCTTAAATAATCCTTGTCCTAAGGACAGTTCACTCAGATTCTTGCATAAATAAGCAGTCTGAAGGAAAAGCTAAAATTAGGAGATGGGTTGAGACCAGAGGTTGAGGCAATGCTGCTGTGGACTTAGTTACCCCCGAGTCAGCTCCCACTCTGTACCACAGTACTGCTGAGGCTGAGGTCAGGCTTAGTTCCCAATCAGGGGTCACGTGAGCTTGAAGTCAGATCTTTCTCCAGTTAAACCTTCAGATGAGACCTCAGCCTGGCCAACGCTTAGATTTCAGTTTGTGAAACACCTTGAAATGAGATGAGCCAGGAATATCTGGCTCAAAGAGCTTAGACAGAGAGAAGCAAGAGGAGCTTAGGCAAAGGAGTTGGTCAGACCATCTGCCAAGCCCGGCTGTGGGTACCTTATACCCCCAAGATGTCACCAAGATGGAGCGGTCTGGGCCAGTGATAGCCTCACTCCACCCTACTCGTAGACGACCAGTTAAGCTCTCTTCAAATATAAATTTGGAATTTTATAAAAGGAGCTGGCTATAGCTGTCATTATTAAACAGCTACTATGGCCCAGACTCAGTTCTTTTGCCAATATGATTCAATTTATTCTCATGATGGCCTTGAGAGGCAGGTGCCATTAACCTTAATCGAGAATTAGGAAGCTGAAATTCAGAAGGCCAGGTAACTCACCAAAGGGCCCCCAACTTATAAGTAACAGAACTGGGTACAAACCCACACTGGGCCCCAAAGCCAGTTCTCTTTCAACTATAATCTCCCCACCCTCTAGGCAAAAGGAGGGGTCTTGAGAAAGCCGACTCTTGGCTGCCTCCCTTCCATGTGTCCCAAACTTGGAAAACAGCTCTAAGCCAACCATCTCCCCAATAAAAGAGGGCCAGCTCCTTCCACGACCCTGTCATAGCCAAATTGCTTCATCCCTTAGCCAATACCCCAACCACATAACCTCATCCCTGTTAAAAAGTGTTCCCTTGTCCATCAGCACCCCGATTTTGAAGTAGAACAAGAACACCACCTTTTGCTTAATTTAAAGATCTTTATGCCACACTTTGAAATGTCAAATGTTTGCATTAAAATCCTCTCACACTCTGGGCTGACAAAGGGACGCCAGGATCTTTGGGAGATTCTTTAATCTCAATCAATTAGGGAGAAAGTCGTCCTGGCAGTGTGGCAATAAAAGAACGCTTTAATTTCAGAGCTAATTAAATATCAACAATTGGAATGCGGCAACAGACACTTAACCTGCAGTAACCCATTATTTATTAGGAATATAACGCACTGACTCTGGATATGATGTGAGTTGTAGTTGTTTTAATATCAGCTGTCACAGTCTAGCGGCTCCCTTTTCTTTTACTCCTACACAATCATCTTCCAGCCCTGCCGGGATCACTCTGGCACCTGGATCCGCACAAGATTAATTAAGCTGACTGGCACCAGGGGGCCTTGGCCCTGGGGCAACACAGTCTGTGATCAAGGGAGGGCCGTACAAGCAAACAACAGGTAAGGGCTTGGTCCAGTCCCACCTGGGTCAAGAGGATGAGTTTGAGCCTTGAGATGGACCAGGTAGGATGCTTTCAGCTGCAAGTAACAGGAAAAAATGGACAACATGAAGGACTCAACCTAAACGTACTCTAACAAAAAGGGTTTATTATCTCACATAAAAAGAAGCAAGTGGGGGCAGGTGGGGTTGCAAAATCAGATAGTTCCAAAGCTTGACAATATTGTCGGACACTTGGCTTCCCTCTTTGCTCACCACCCTACTGCCCTTAGCAGGCGACTGACGTCACCCTTCAGGGTGTCAAGATGATCTGCGTCTATCACACACACAGGAAAGAGGAAGACCCTTCCTTCTGTGCATTTTTCCCCTCCATTCCTTTTTTTAAAATAATTTGTTTAGTTCGGCATCAATTTAGATTTACTGAAAACTGGCAAAGATAGCAGGTGTGTGTGTTAGCCACTCAGTTGTGTCCGACTCTCTGCGACCCCATGGACTGTAACGTGTCAGGCTCCTTGGTCCATGGGATTTACTAGGCAAGAATACTGGAGTGGGTGATCATGCCCTCCTCCAGGGAAGCTTCCCGACCCAGGGATCAAACCGAGGCCTCCTGCACTGCAGACAGATCCTTTACCATTTGAGCCACATAGCGCTTCTGCATCCTGAAATTGGATCATGCATTAATCAGCTAGATTGGGCTAGAGTTTCAGCCTTCTCTGGAAGGTGAGTTTCAGAGGCAGGGGCTTGTTTGCTCACCACTGTTTCCTACGAACCCAGAGCAGTGCCAAGCATGCGGCCAGTGCTTATTCCATATCTCCTGGATGAACGAAGCGGCAGCTGGCATCGTGGCTGCAGTGATATGGGATGTACACCATTATCAGCAGCAGCGTTCAGAATGATCTGACCACTAACTCAGGACGCTGGGATGTTTTCAGAGCCGAATCCCTACGCCCCCTTGCCTTTGGCCAGGCTGTGTGTTCAGGAGGATAGCTGTTCTCCACCTGGGAGGTGGCTCAGCCCACAGTTTCTCTAGATGGACTCAGGGCATCTCCTGCACGCCAAGCTCCTCTGATGTGATCACCTTCAGCAGGAGCAGTCACGTGGACCAAGCGCCCTGCCCATCGCTCAAGCCTGGAAAAGGGGCTCCCCATTGCCCGTCCTCAGTCACACACAGCCCCCTCCAGCTTCAACGGAGCATTAATTATGCAGCCAGCCTGGCCTGGGCAGAAAAACACAAGGCAAATGCCTATTCAGAGGACCACCTGCTGGCCTAAAATTCTTACAGTGAGGTAGGCAAGGGTGAAGGGAAACCCACAGGGCAGGGTCAGTGCCGTCTCGGCCAGGCTGGTCCAAGGCTCTCTGGACCTGCTCCAGGCTCCAGGGGTGGGTGTGGCAGAAGCTGAGATCTTGGTCTGTGTTTCTGCAGCTGGTTATGAGGAACCTCACTTCCCTGGAGAGTTCCGATGGTCTGGGTCCTCTGCTCCTGGCCCCTCACCATCCAGGACTGCGCTGGAGCAGAGCTGGTTCAGCTCTCTCTCCTCCCACGTCACAGCCGCTCCCCTGGCCACCCAGCCCCTCCCATGTGGGGCCTTAAAGGAACAAAGCAGGGCTGAAATGCCAGCTCTGCGTCCTCCTAGTTCTGTAACTTTCAGCAGGTAACCCAGGGATCAGTGAGCATCTTTCTGTAAAGGGCTGGAGAGTAAATATTTTAGCTTTTGTGGGCCATATGGTCTGGCGCTGCAAGTCAACTCCACCCTCGAATCTCAAAAGAGAGCAGCCACCGACAGTACAGAAAAGAATGGGCGTGGCTGTGTGCCAATAAAACTTTATTCACACAAATAAGACGTGGGCCAGATTCAGCCCATAAGGCATCATTTGGATGTGCGTGTGTGTTTGTGTGTGTGCGTGCACACTCAGTTGTGTTCAACTCCTTTGCCACCCCGTGGACTATAGCCCACAAAGTTCCTCTGTCCATGGGATTTCCCAGGCAAGAATACTGGAGTGGGTTGTCATTTCTGTCTCCAGGGAATCTTTCACAACCTAGAGATCGAACCCACATCTCTTGCATTGGCAGGCGGGTTCTTTACCATTGAGCCACCTGGGAAGCCATCTGGCATCATTTACTAACCCCTGATTTCCCGAGACTCAGTTTCCTCCTCTGTAAAATGGGGATGATGATACCGAAATAGGATCACTGAGAGTTGACACAGACGAAAGGACGTTAAACCACACGGTAAACGTGCTTGTTCGGTTTCGTTCTGGTATGTTGCAGCAGACTCCCACCCTGCACCCCCTGCACGCACCCGTGACCTCTTGTCTGGGAGCCTGCAAACCTGAGGCTGCTTGTGTTATTATTTATCTCAGTGTGACTATTGTGCTGCTGCGCTCTGCACTGAGCGGCGGGGACGCTTCTGAGGCGCGCTGGCCTTTCCAAGGAGGCGGGATTGTATTAGCTCCTGATTACAGCAAGCAGAACACAATAGAGGCGCCCGGCCCGGAAGGCGGCCCCCTGCCTCTGCCTCATCTGGACTGCTTTGTGCTTGATTTCCTTCTCTGCGGCCCCATTTTCCTTTCTCTCTTTTCTTTATTTTTCTCCTGCCCCCCCCCTCCTAATCTGCTTAACAACTTGCCTGGCTCCCGCCGCCTCCCCTCATGCCCACCGTGTCTGAACGCCTCTCCCGGCCCCTAATAGCACTGCTGCTCCTGCTTCTAATAAAAGCTGCTGACGGGGAAATCCGGGCTAACTGAACTACTTCCTCATTAACACGGCGGGCGGATGCACCACGCCTCCCGTGTCCCCCAGCCACCCCTTCCTGCGGGCCCCTCCCAGCCGCAGGAGTTAGGTGAAGATGCTCTGGGGTCCCTGTGCGGGCCTGGGTCCTAAAGAGGACAGGAGGGGCTGTGGGCTTCTCTCCAGGGTGGCTCCCAGCGCTGCTTACTCCCCCACCTTCCCAGACGTTGGGGTCCCCAGCCTAGGAGCTCCCAGCTGGCTGGGAGGACAGAAGAAGGGGGGTGACTTGCCCCCACTCACTCAGGCCTCCTTCTCTTACCTGCTGTCCCTCTTCCTGACCGCTTTGTCTGGGGCAGGTGAGCCGGTGATGCGCAAGGCCTGCCTTTGGCTTCAGAGGAATCTGCTTCCTGGCAAGGGTATGTATGAGGAGATTCTCTCTAGCTGGGTGATTCCCCCAAGAAAAAGGAAAGAGGAACCAGACTCCAGGTATCGACCCCAACTCCTCTTGCCCACCTCTCAGAGGCCCGTGTCTGCCCCACAAGCACCCTTGGGGGTCCCCGTGTCTGTGCTTTCTTGGGCTTCCCCCTGGGTCTTCCATGGCTGGACATGCTCATCTGCTGGTACCCTAAGCCTCCATCTCCCAATCTGCACAGTAAACGTCTTGTCTGCAATGCCCCCGCCTGCATATCCTACCAAGAGCTCCTGGGTGTCGGGGAAGCCGCCCCATGCCAAGCAGCTGGTAAGAGCTTTGCAGGTGTGAGAGCGAGCAGGGAGACCAGAAACAGTTATTTTAAAAGCCGGCTGCACTACAAGCATTTTACAACCAGGCAATGGAAGATTTACCCGCTCCTTTGTTTGGGAAAGCACCTTAATGGGCCTTTTGGCCCCTGGGTATCTCTACATGGGAGAAGATTGAGACAAAGAAACATTGACTTGCTCTGCGTCATAAAGTAAAGAAAGTTCTTGCTCCTTAAGCAACCCAGGAATGGGGGAGATGGCAGGGGTGGGGGCACTCTGGGAAGGAGTCTTGCTGGGAGGAAGGTGGATGAGAGGGACCCCCGAAAGCAGGCTGATTGCCGCCTGAGGGCCTGGATGCTGGGGGTGGAGGCAACGTGGAAGAGAGATCTTAGACCACAGACTCCCACCTTGCCTATGGTGTCATGGGAGATGCTGGCCTGAGACTGGGCATCCTACATCATTGCAACCCACAGCTTATTTCTTGAGATAAAGTTGCTGCAAGAAACCTCTACCATGGCTAGGGTTTCCTAAGCAAATGCAACAAGGCATTTTTTTGTTCCACAGGCCATCTGTTAAAGTGGTTCAGGGCTGCAGGCTTGGCCGTGCGGTTGTTGTTCATTAGCTAAGTCCTGTCCTACTCTCTTGCAACCCCATGGACTGTCTATGGCTGTGGACTGTCTATGTCCGTGGACTGTCCATGGGCTGCCAGGCTCCTCTGTCTATAGGTTTCCCAGGCAAGAAAACTGGAGTGGCTTGCCATGCCCTCCTCCAGGGGATCTCACCAACCCAGGGATCCAACCCACGTCTCCTGCGACTTCTGCATTGCAAGCAGATTCTTTACTGCTGAGCCACCAGGGAAGCCCCTAAGGTGAGCCTGGGGATGACAGAATTGGGGGAGGAGAGAGGAGTTAAGATGCCTGGACCAACCCTGAGGGACTGAGAAGCCCATGTTGGATTTGCCCCAGGTATTTACCAAATAGTTGTTGTCTGACTTCCCCCTTTGTATCTCCTGCATCCCCCGACCCCTGCCTGGTGACTGCATTAAATCAGATTGCACAGAAACTTCCTTTTTAAAAACATTAAAAAAAAAAAACAAAAAAACCCTCTGAGTAGCTGTAAGGCTACTTCCTGCTCAGAGAGAGGGAGGCACATTTTCTCCAGGCGCCCCTGGTTTCTGGGTTCTGTTGCTGCCGCTCCTCTCGGGCCACTGGCCCGGCCCTGACCATGAACCTGCTCCACTTTGCTCTCACCCAGCCTGCTCCCTCCGTGGTCTGAGGGGAGGTCGTGCTGCGTGGCCGACTTGGCGCTTCTGCTTTCGGGAAATATTGCCTCTCACCTTGCATTTGTCCTGCCCCTCATCACCACTCGGGGACGGAGATAGGGCGGGCTCCCAGCCATCTATTTTTCTGCCTGTGCTGGAGGAGGCGGACAGGCTGGCACCAGGACTGCCAGGGGGAGGGCTGGGGCTGGGGAGATGGAGCTCTCGTTCAGTGAGCTGCAAGTATTTATTAGGAGCTCACTGTGTGCACGGAAGGGCAGGTACCAGAAGGAGCAGAGCCCGGGGGACACTGCCATCCTCTCCAGACTCAAAACAGTGCAGCTGATCCTTTTAGAAACTGGAGCCTCGAGCTCTGCTAGAAGAAGTTGGTAGAGATGGCTTGGAGGGCAATTTGCAAGCGGATTTGCAAAACTGACATGTAGGGGTTTCCTGGGCAGTTCAGTGGTTAAGAATCCGCCTTCCGAAGCAGGTGATGCAGGTTCAAATCCTGGTTGGGGCGCTAACAGCCCACGTGCCTTGGGGCAACAAAGCCCGCCTGCTATAATTAACACCCAACACAGCCAATTATAAATGTATATTTTTAAAAACTGGCATGTGCATGTGCTGTGAACCAGCAGTCCATGTCTAGAACCTTTCCTAATAAGTGTGCAAAGAGCTTTATTAGAGCATCACATACAGTAAACAGATCTCTGGAAATCAGCCTCCCAGGAGTTGGACATGGCTGAAGCGACTTAGCTCACATGAGTCCGCTGGGCATTTTTATACACACACATTTTTTTTTTTTAAACCCAAATGAATAGGCTACTTTGTTACCCTGTCTCATCTCCCTCCCCGAAAGTTCTAGGGAAATTTTGGTTACCAAAAATAATAATAATAATAATTGGTTGGGATGGAAACTAGGGACTGAGAGAACTGTGACCCCCTGGGCCTCTCATGGAGCCACACTGTCACATGGGCCTCTAAAATGGTGTTTATCATGAGACCCCCTTAGAGCTGGGTATCATTTAGGAAGGCAGCCACATATGTAAAGTCATTTAACATTTTTTCCACTTAATACAGCCAGCAAAAAAAGTTCTGACAGCAAACGGGGACATTTGTTATTGAAAATGTAAGTGTGTGGAAAAGCTCATACATTGCAGTCAAATAAATATGTGTGAGACCTGTCACCAAGGCCTCTCATTTTCTTATGAGAAGCTTTTTTTTTTTTTTAAGCCTCCATCCCAGGCTGTAGGCACCATTGGGAAAATCCCCAGATATCCTCTACCCGCCGTGAATCCCCAGAGAAGGCAATGTCAACCCACTCCAGTACTCTTGCCTGGAAAATCTCATGGATGGAGGAGCCTGGTGGGCTGCAGTCCATGGGGTCGCTAAGAGTCGGACACGGCTGAGCGACTTCACTTTCACTTTTCACTTTCCTGAATTGGAGAAGGAATTGGCAACCCACTCCAGTGTTTTGCCTGGAGAATCCCAGGGATGGGGGAGCCTGGTGGGCTGCCATCTACGGGGTTGCACAGAGTCAGACACGACTGAAGCAACTTAGCAGCAGCAGCAGCAGCAGCCATGAATCCCAAATGCTTAGAAAGAAAGGTGTAAAGGCAACAAGAACTTAGAAATCGTCCAGGGAAGCGTCTGTTTTGGCAACTCTGGGCCCAGTGCTAAATGAAAGGTCTGAGATGAATGAGTGAGAACGTGGTCTCCGAGTTTAGGTGTGGGTGAGGCGGAGGTGAGCTGCAGCGATGCCCAGGGGCTTCCAGGAAGTCACAGCTGGACCTGAAGGTGCAGGGAGGTTCCAGCAGGCAGGTGAGGATGATCCGTATCAGCAGGACAACCAGGTAAGACTCAGCAAGTTCTTGTGAATTACACCATCACACAGTTTCATAGGGAGACTTGAACTTCAATGCTGCTCTGCCTTCTGAAGGACCAGGCACGCCACCCATGGCTCCTGACTGGGAAGGACCAAGTCTGGCGAGGAGGGGTGGGGGGCGGCCACTCCACTCCACTTGATGAAGCATCTCGTACATAGTTATCATGTGCTGGATGCTGCAGAGACAAGCCCTGCATCGCATCCCGCTCATTTGCATGCGTAAATGTATGTGTATATATATTGCTTATTAGCGTCAGTGGAATTTGCATTTTAAGTGGATTGGTTCGTTGGGCATGTTTTTTAGAGCCCTAGACTTGAAAGGAATATTCCAACTTCAATGTCATGCAATAAACAACGGGTTCTTTCCGAGGGGCTGATGAGGGGTGGGTAGGTTCAGTGTGGAGGGAAGAAAGGAAGGCTGAGCCGGGTGTCTGGGCATCAGGGTCCACTCCCAGCTCAGCCCAGAGTGACCGGTGACCTTGGGTAGGCAGCAGCATTCCTGGGTCTCTGTCCCCATTTCTGCCCCATCGTGCCTCTGGCTCTCATACTTGCATCTGTCTCTGTGCCTCTGTCCAGCCATGGAACCCGGCCTGTCTTTAAGTTCCCCAACTCCTCAACTTAGTGAGCGACCCAGACTTCTCTGGAGAGGAGAGGTGGAGAGTTACATTCAAAACCCCACAACTACTAAATGGCCACATTAGACATTTCTGGCCTCCAAATCCCATCTCCCAGGTCCTTCTCTATGTTCAACACTCACACCCACCCTCTCTACTCTCAAGGTGTCCCCGATTTCCCCTGGAAACTCCCATGTGCCCACAACATCAGTCATACTGAATGGTTCATCTCTGCCCCAGGGCCTCCTCCCGCATTTGCTTACCCCAACCCATCAGGGCATCAGCCGAAAAAGCGTGCTATCCCGAATCAGTCTCCCCATCCAGGAGAGGCAGCCGGGACTGCCCACCGTTTCAAGGCTATGGTCTCACTTCGGCATCGGGGCGTTGGACTGCTCCCCAACCTGTGTGCTCGGCTCATCCAAACCTTGGTTGTCCACCACTGATTTGACAACCAGACATCTGACTTCCCAGACTCTCTGAGGTTATGTCCCCATAGTTACCATGGAGAGCGCTGCAGGGATGATCAACAGGGAGGTTTAGTCACCAGTGCTCTTCTGGGTCCAGCTGCATCACCAAGGAACAGAAGCTGGTGGCAGCAGAAGTGACCAGGAGATGGGAGAGAGCAGGAGCGCCAGGGGGCGGCTATGTTTGCTGCTGCTATGCCTGCAGAGTGTACAAAGCGGGGCGCAGAGACAGCTCTCCCATGCGGAAGAATTCCACATCATTTCTGTAGCTGCTCCACTCCTAAGGGGAAGACAGTAACTCCCCATTCCTGAAGCAGACTGTGCCTGGTGACGTTCCTCCAAAGAGGACCGGGTGGAAAGGGAGGAATAAGAATCACTTTACCACAGAGAAACCCCAAACCACCATCTTGACGTGATACCTATGGGCCCTTGATGTGATGAACACGGCCCTTTATCCCGTGGTCTTCCTCCCCAGAACAAGGTACTCCAGTCTAATCAGCGGAAAAACACCAGGTAAACCCCAATGAGGAATGTTCTACAGAACTGATCCGCATTCTTTAAAACCGTCATGCATGCTCAGTTTCTCAGTCGTGTCCTCCTCTTGGTGACCCCATGGACTGTAGCCCGCCAGGCTCCGCTATCCATGGGATTCTCCAGGCAGGAACACCGGAGTGGGTTGCCATTTCCTACTCCAGGGTCAACCTCACCCAAAGAAAGACCACTTTGAGTTACAACCAAAAGGAGACCAAGAAGATGTAACACTAAGGGTAATGTGGGATCCAGGGAAAGAAAAGGGGACCCTGGGGGTGGGGAGAACTCAGGAAATCTGAATAATGCATGGACTTTAGTTAACACCGACATAGTAACACTGGTTCATTAATTGTGACAGATATACCATAGTCTTGCAGGATGTTAATCAGAGGGGAGACTGAGCGTGGGAGACAGAAGGCCTCTGTGTTATCACTGCAATATTCTGGAAATCTAAACTCTAAGAGGGAAAAATTGGGGTCTTGCAAATGGTCAAAACGTGTTACTACATTCCTCTTTGAGACCAAACTAAGTGAGTTTCTTTTAGGTTCTACGCACCATCATTGCTCATTGATGTCCACATCACCAGATTGTCAAAGGCTAAATAGCACCTGGGAGAAGCCTAGCAGCAAATCCATGTGGCCCGTAAGAAACCAGGATCAGCCGATGAAATGCTGTTTATAAGAAAACATTACTAGACGCCCTGCAGAGTGCTTCCTAGCTTCACACGCTTGATGACTGAAAACCCACGTCTTGGCATCTTGGCTCCTCCACTGAGTGTGTGGCCCTAGGCAACTTACTAAACTCTGCTAAGCTGCAGTACCTGTTTCCATCAAGCAAGCCAAGGAGAGTGTAGCCCCGGTAGCTGGTACAGCATATTAAAATCATGGTAAATTTTACTACGGGCTTCCCTGGTGACTCAGTGGTAAAGAATCCACCTGCCAGTGTAGGAGGCACAGATTTGGTCCCTGATCCAGGAAGATCCCCTGGAGAACGACATGGCAACCCACTCCAGTATTCTTGCCTGGGTAAGCCCATGGACAGAGGAGTCTGGGGGGAGCCACAGTCCATGGGGCTGTAAGAGTCAAACACGATATAGTGACTAAACAACACCACCTACCATCTAGAGGGAGACAAGGAGGAAAGGCACTTGTCTTGTTTAACCCTGGCATTGGATAGAGGGAGAAAGACAAACTCTACCGAGACTTTGTAGCTATGAGGTAGTCTTCATGGGGGTTTGTGGTCATAATTCAAGAGACCCCAAGAGGGAAATTAAATTTAAACTTGTCCTAGCTTGATAGAGCTAGGAAGAAAGCAATACAGGTGCCCTCTGGAAAGCTCTATGTCCGACGCTTCATAGAATTTTCAAAAGTTCTAAGCAATATGGAGGCCAGTAGTCAAAGATCCCAGAACTAGCCTGTTAGGACTCCAGAGGGAAGCAAAGGAGGTCAAGGAGAATGAGAAATCAAAATGTCTAATCAAAATCCCAGTAGGAGTTGGTAGAAAAAATGGGGGAAAGATACAATTTGAAAAAATAATAGCTGAGATTTTTTTTTTTGCAACGCACACACTTTCATATCCGGGAAATTCTGCTTAAATTTCTCTGCAATTTCCAGGGAGGAGAATTTGTGCCTCAAAAAAATGTTTGGCACTTCCACCTTCTTAGTTTGTAGGAAGTTGCACCAACAACAGAAAATTACTCTTATCCTAAAAACGAGAAAAGCTTAGATAAAATACAGAATCAGAACTTTTCTAGAACCCACCAGAGAGCTGAGGTCATGAGGCAACCAAGGAACCTGAAATCCGGAAAGGAACCAGTCCCTCCGAGGAGAGAAGAGACACCTGAGCTATCTCATTGCTGGCGGAGCATGGGAGGAAGAGGGGCTGTGTCACCGCTGCGTAATTAGTAAGAAAAATCTGCTAAAAATTTCAAGAACTGCTGGCCAAGTGTGGTTTAGCATCTCAATCTGAAATAGCTGGGAGCAATGGGATAAAATAGGAGCTCCTGTCACTCACAGGCTGGGTCCCACGAGCCCCTACCAGGCACTGCTAAGAAAGACTTGTGGGCAGAGCAGAATACCTAAGGAAGTTCCCCATCGGTGGTGCAGACCTGCCGGGGCTGACCGCCTGCAAGGGAAACACAAAATGCAATCATTTCTTTGGACCCTTCTCTCCTACAGAGCGAACCCTTAAGTCACTAGGGGAGGAAGCGCAAACCCTTTCAGCAAACCCTTTCACACACAGGGCTCTAAAGGAACAATCGACTGCCAGGGCAGAAGGAGCAGGTGAAAACCCCTCCCACGGCCCCTAAACCCTTCCCGCCTACAAAGCAAAAGCCACAAATCTTCCTTGCTCCTCTGATCCATGCTTGTAGTTTTTGGCATCTAAATCTTGCACATCAATTTTCACGTTTTCAGTAATGGTATAAATGATACTTTAAAAATTTTGAAAAAGTCAGTTCCCATTTGTTGATTGCTAGCATGTAAAAATACGATTTTCATTGAACGACTGTATTCTGTATCCTTTCTAAACTAACCTATTAGAATCAGTTGTAGTGATTGTAGGGAAAATAGACTTGGGCAAAAAGTATTGCTAAAAATAAAGAGACTTTCTACCTAATGATAAAACGTGTTGTCTATCAAGAAAATACAACAATTCTGAATTCTCATGCGCTAAAAACAAAGCTCAAAATATGAAAGCAAAAACTGACACATTTTCATACCTAGGAAGTTCTGCTTCAAATATGAGAAAAAAATAGAAAACTGCACAGTCATAGTGAAAGATTTTTAATGCATCCATCCAATTACTGGCCAAACAGACAAAAAGTTGCTAAGAATATAGAAAATTTGAATAGTACAAGAAGAATCTCATGATCATATACAGAATATTGCACCCAATTATTGGAGGATAAACATTTATTTCAAAATATTTATGAAATAGCTATAAAAATTGACTATGTTCTTGACCATAGCATTCAGTTCAGTTCAGTTCAGTCGCTCAGTCGTGTCCGACTCTTTGTGACCCCATGAATCGCAGCATGCCAGGCCTCCCTGTCCATTACCAACTCCCAGAGTTCACTCAGACTCACGTCCATTGAGTCAGTGATGCCATCCAGCCATCTCACCCTCTGTCATCCCCTTCTCCTCCTGCCCCCAATCCCTCCCAGCTTCAGAGTCTTTTCCAATGAGTCAGCTCTTCCCATGAGGTGCCAAAGTACTGAAGTTTCAGCTTTAGCATCATTCCTTCCAAGGAAACCCCAGGGCTGATCTCCTTCAGAATGGACTGGTTGGATCTCCTTGCAGTCCAAGGGACTCTCAAGAGTCTTCTCCAACACCACAGTTCAAAAGCATCAATTCTTCAGCGCTCAGCTTTCTTCATAGTCCAACTTTC
>SJYQ01096349.1:103880-150118 GCA_006410935.1 Redunca redunca | reverse complement strand
CCAGCTTGAACATCAGGGAGTTCACAGTTCACATATTGCTGAAGCCTGGCTTGGAGAATTTTGAGCATTACTTGACTAGCGTGTGAGATGAGTGCAATTGTGCGGTAGTTTGAACATTCTTTGTCATTGCCTTCTTTGGGATTGGAATGAAAACTGTCCTGTGGCCACTGCTGAGTTTTCCAAATTTGCTGGCATATTGAGTGCAGCACTTTCACAGCATCATCTTTCAGGATTTGAAATAGCTCTACTGGAATTCCATCACCTCCACTAACTTTGTTCGTAGTGATGCTTTCTTTCTAAGGCCCACTTGACTTCACATTCCAGGATGTCTGGCTCTAGGTGAGTGATCACACCATCGTGATTATCTTGGTCATGATCTTTTTTGTACAGTTCTTCTGTGTATTCTTGCCACCTCTTCTTAATATCTTCTGCTTCTGTTAGGTCCATACCATTTCTGTCCTTTATCGAGCCCATCTTTGCATGTAATGTTCCCTTGGTATCTCTCATTTTCTTGAAAAGATCTCTAGTCTTTCCCATTCTGTTGTTTTCCTCTATTTCTTTGCATTGATCACTGAGGAAGGCTTTCTTATCTCTTCTTGCTATTCTTTGGAACTCAGCATTCATATGCTTATATCTTTCTTTTCTCCTTTGCTTTTCGCTTCTCTTTTTTTCACAGCTGTTTGTGAGGCCTCCTCAGGCAGCCATTTTGCTTTTTTGCATTTCTTTTCCATGGGGATGGTATTGATCCTTGTCGCCTGTACAATGTCATGAACCTCAGGCCATAGTTCATCAAGCACTCTATCTATCAGATCTAGACCCTTAAATCTATTTCTCACTTCCACTGTATAATCATAAAGGATTTGATTTAGGTCATACCTGAATGGTCTAGTGGTTTTCCCTACTTTCTTCAATTTAAGTCTGAATTTGGTGATAAGGAGTTCATGATCTGAGCCACAGTCAGCTCCTGGTCTTGTTTTTGTTGACTGTATAGAGCTTCTCCATCTTTGGCTGCAAAGAATATAATCAATCTGATTTCAGTGTTGACCATCTGGTGATGTCCATGTGTAGAGTCTTCTCTTGTGTTGTTGGAAGAGGGTGTTTGCTTCAACAAATTCTAAGAATACCATATTCTCTGGCCTTAATGTTTCAAGTAAGAAATTTAATAACAAAAGTTTACCCATTAAAAGTCTGGATACTTGGAAATTTAAAATACCCAAACATCCACGTGTCAAAGAAGAAATTATAGTAGAAATTAGAAAACATGCATATGAGTAAGTGATAGGAAATTATTCCTTATAAAAATTCTGGGGGTGTAACTAAAGTCATACTGAAAGGAAAATGTATACCTTTAATTACTTATATTAGAATTAAATAGACTGAAAATTAATGACATGAGCATTCAATTTAAGAAGCCAAAAGAATGGCAAAACAAATACAATGAGAGCAGCAGGAATAACATATTAAAGTTAAGGATGAAATTAAAGGCACAAAACAAAGGGCAACAAAGAATTATCAAAGCCCAAACGTTGGTTCTTTCAAAAAAAAAAAAAGGTCTTTTAATTAAAAGTAAATTCCCTCACATGACTCATCAGGGGAAAATAAAGAGATGGGAGAAAAAATAAAAATACAAACAATATTAAGAATTGAAAAGGTGTCATAACTGCAAAAGTTCTAATGATTAAACACACAGAAAAAGATTATTGTGAACAACTTTGTGACAAATTTTAAAACTCACCAAAGACGCAATAGAAAACCTGGGACAGTCTAATGACCTTTAAAGAAATTGACTCATTAGTTAAAAGTCTTCCCAGAAAGGAAAAAAAAAAGTGGGTTTAAATGTTTTATTAGCAATTCCTACCAAGTGTTTCAGGAGCCACTCTTCCAGATAATAATTTTTTAAAACAGAAGAAGAAACATGCTCCAGATCTTTGTAAAGGCTAACATAATCTTAATTCCGGAACTAGACAAGGATAATATTGGCAAGAAAAATTTATAGTCTAATATTGTTTAAAACCTGCATTAGTCAGATAGAGCAGATGGGTTTGCAGTAAACAAATCCCCAAATTTGAATGATCTTTCACAAGAAAGGTTTAAATCTCTCCCGTGTCTTAGTTGGCTTCGGGGCAGGCAGCTCTGCTCCAAACAATGACACAGGGATCTAGCCTGCTGCTTCCCTCTTGTGTCTGCACGGCTTAGACCACGGGGCTTCCAAGGCCTTCACATCTAGCTCTTTGCTACCCCATGGACCTGGACCATAGCCTGCCAGTCTCCTCTGTCTGTGAGATTTCCCAGTCAAGAATGCTGGAGTGAATTGCCATCTCTTCCTCCAGGGGATCTTTCCAGATCAGGGATCAAACCTGTGTCTCCTGCATTGCAGGCAGAGTCTTTACCTCTGAGCTACCAGGAAAGCCATGTGCCTGCCCTGGCACTCAACAAATCCATTTCTAGGTGTGAGCCTACATTGAGAGCAGCGGTTTCTCCAACGTTAATGTGCTGATGATTTTGTCACAATGCACATTCTGATTCCATGTGTCTGGCGTGGGACCCTGAAATCCTGCATTTTTAACAAATTCCCAGAAGATATCAACGCTCCCACTCTGAGGACCACACTTGGAGTAGCAAACAGGAGTCACTAGATTGGGTATTTACAGTCACATCTGTAACAGCCAGAATCTCAAATGTCCACCAGCGGTGAGACCAGGCAGATAAACTACAGCATACGGCTGTATAGTCACGCTCCGGAATACTACTTAGAAGGGAAAATGAATAATCTACAAGTACTCGCATTAAAGATGGATGAATCCAACAAAAGAAGGCATGTACAGAAGAAATTACGCAGCATGATTTCCTAACAGAAAGTTCAAAAATCAGACAGAGCTAAATCAAACAGTGTTCAGGAATGCGTAGTAGTGAGTGAAGTCGCTCACTCATGTCCGACTCTTTGCGACCCCGTGGACTGTAGCCCACCAGGCTCCTCCCTCCATGGGATTCTCCAGGCAAGAGTACTTGAGTGGGCTGCTATTTCCTTCTCCATCAGGAATGCATACATACCAGTTAAAACCTTCTTTAAAAAAAAAACAGTAAGGAAAGAATTAGCATGAAAGTCAGGAGGTGGTGGTGCAAAGTGTTGGGGATAAATCCACCTGGGGTTCTGAGTCCTGGAAGTGCTTTATTTCTCAAGCTGAATAGTGAATATATGGATGCTTTATTTTATTATTATTCTTTAAACTGTATATCTGCATTTTATGTACTCCTTTGAATAAAAAAGTAGCAGGAAGTCTTTTAGTATTGAAGTCCCAAGTGACAAGTAAAATAAAGCTAGTGAATTATAAAAAGTCTGCATTTTGAGAATCAAGGTCTCCCTGTGCCTCAGAAACAAAACACACATGCGCGCAGACTTCCCAGTATGCAAGTGAAGCCAGCAGGAGCGCCGGCTCAGGGACATGCCCCCTTTTCAATCTAACACTCTCAGCCTCGGACCAACGGGGAGGGAGAGGAGCCAGCAAAACGTTCACAAATGCAGAGGGGTAACTGCCCACCAATACCATGACATGGGTCAGAGTGGTCGGCCGTGGAGGGGTGATTTCCTGGATGTGGGCAATGAAGAGGGAAGGGGAGAGGAGTCAGTCCTGGGGAAGGGACTGGGGACCCATCATCTCCCACTTAACCAGTTTGGGATGCTCTCTGTGGATGCCACTTTCCCTTTCTGAAAATCTCATGGAAACTTCCTTCTCCCACCTTTAAAGGTATGCCCTCCAGCTGGCTGTGGAAGGCACAGCAAGACAATTTTAACTCTTAAAAAAAATAATAACCTCTTCATTTTATTTTGGAGGGTAGCCAATTAGTGCTGGTCGCTCAGTCATGTCTGACTCTTTGTGACCCCAGGGACTATAGCCCACCAGGCTCCAGGGTCCATGGAATTCTCTAGGCAAGAATATTTGAGTGGGTAGCCATTGCTTTCTCCAGGGGATCTTTGAATGCAGGCTTCCCAGGTAGCACTAGTGATAAAGAACCCACCTGCCAGTGCAGGAGATGAGTGAGTTCGATCCCTGGGTTGGGAAGATCACTGGAGGAGAGGATGACCACCCACTCCAGTATTCTTGCCAGGAGACTCCCAAGGGCAGAGGAGCCTGCTGCTGCTAAGTCACTTCAGTCCTGTCTGACCCTGTGCGACCCATAGATGGCAGCCCACCAGGCTCCCCCCTCCCTGGGATTCTCCAGGCAAGAACACTGGAGTGGGTTACCATTTCCTCCTCCAATGCATGAAAGTGAAAAGTGAAAGTGAAAGTGAAGTCGTGTCCAACCCTCAGCAACCCCATGGACTGCAGCCTTCCAGGCTCCTCTGTCCATGGGATTTTCCAGGCAAGAGTACTGGAGTGGGGTGCCACTGCCTCCTCCGACAGAGGAGCCTAGCAGGCTACAGTCCACAGGGTCCCAAAGAGTTGGTCGTGGCTGGAGTGACTCACATGGATGCATAGCTGATTAACAGTGTTATGAGAGCTTCAGGTGAGCAGCGAAGGAGCTCAGACATACATATACATGTATTCATTCTCCTCCAAACTCCCCTCCCATCACGCCTGTCACGTAACATTGAGCAGTTTCTTGTGCTACACAATAGGACCTTGTTGGTTATCCATTTAAAATATAGCAGTGTGTTCATTTCCATTCCAAACTCCCGAACTATTCCAAGACTACCTTACCTGCCTCCTGAGAAATCTGTATACAGGTCAAGAAGCAACAGTTACAACCAGACATGGAACAACAGACTGGTTCCAAATTGGGAAAGGAGTACTCAAGGCTGTATATTGTCACCCTGCTTGTTTAAGTTACATGTAAAGTACATCATGCTAAATGCTGGGCTGGAGGAAGCACAAGCTAAAATCAAGTTTGCAGGGAGAAATATCAATAACCTCAGATATGTAGATGACACTGCCCTTATGGCAGAAAGCGAAGAGGAACTAAAGAGCCTCTTGATGAAAGTGAAAGAAGAGAGTGAAAAAGCTGGCTTAAAACTCAACACTCAGAAAACCAAGATCATAGCATCCAGTCCCATCACTTCATGGCAAATAGATGGGGAAACAATGGAAACAGTGACAGACTTTATTTTGGGGGGCTCCAAAATCACAGCAGATGGTGACTGCAGCCATGAAATTAAGACACTTGCTCCTTGGAAGAAAAGTTATGACCAACCTAGATAACATATTAAAAGGCAGAGACATTACTTTGCCAACAAAGTTCTGTCTAGTCAAGGCTATGGGTTTTCCAGTGGTCATATATGGATGTGAGAGTTGGACTATAAAGAAAGCTGAGTGCTGAAGAACTGATGCTTTTGAACTGTGGTGTTGGAGAAGACTCTTGAGAGTCCCTTGGACTGCAAGGAGATCCAATCAGTCCATTCTAAAGGAGATCAGTCCTGAACATTCATTGGAAGGACTGATGTTGAAGCTGAAGCTCCAATACTCTGACCACCTGATGCAAAGAGCTGACTCACTGGAAAAGACCCTGATGCTAGGAAAGATTGAGGGCAGGAGGAGAAGGGGAAGACAAAGGATGAGATGGTTGGATGGCATCCTTGACTCAATGGACATGAGTTTGAGCAAGCTCTGGGAATTGGTGATGGACAGGGAAGCCTGGTGTGCTGCAGTCCACAGGGTCTCAAAGAGCACAACTAAACGATTGAACTGAGCTGAACTGATTCCAACCTTAACTCCTGAACCGCGGCTCTAAGCCCTCTGTCTTCTAGACCCATGTAGTACCTGGGCCAGACTTCTCCCGTTTCCTTTCTAAGAACTCTCCCCTCACGTAGCATCCCTGTTTGCCTCTAACCACTCAGGCAAGAGCTATGATGCAATTGAATTTTAGCTTAGGGAGAAGCAAGATATAAACATATCCCGGTATACTATTAATGTCAATAATATTAGTGCAATTATTTCCAGGCTAGTCAGATTCAATAAATGCGACAGTAAACAAGCCGGGAGCCGCCAGCAGGTGAGCGCCGTGGGGGTCTGCACAGCTGGCTGGCAGCTGAGCACGCCTTGTCTTTGCTGCTGCCCCTCTAGCAGGGAGACACTGTGCCTGGCTGCGGCCCCGCCATCCAGCGGCCCCTCCCCTCCCCGAGGTCCTGATGCCTTCAGGTAATTCAGCTGGGCAGCCGTCTCCAACCTGAGCAACCACTGTGCTATCTACGGAGGGGGGAAGGCAAAGGGGAGCCCCACATGATGTTTGCTTCAGTCATGTCCAACTGTTTGCGACCCCGTGAACTGTAGCCCGCCAGGCTCCTCTGTCCGTGGGATTCTCCAGGCAAGAACACTGGAGTGTGTTGCCATACCTTCCTCCAGGGGATCTTCCCGACCCAGGGATCCGACCTGGGCCTCCTCCTTCTTTACTGGCTGAGCCATCAGGGAAGCCCCATTTACATACAGGTAAGGGGTGTCCAGACTCAGAGCTGAGAGGGTGTCCAGTCCCGCAGACCCCTGCCCAGAATTCCGCAGACGCCTTGCCCCCAGAATCCCAGAATGATGGCTTTCCCCTCACTGCTTTTGTATGATCCGTTGCCACACCTGTGACCCACACCAGTGAACTTTCGATTCTCTGAGGTTGTGAACCAGGAGACCTGGTGCTTGTAATCGTGTGTAATACTTGGACCCGGCTGTTTGGAAAATCAGATACTTTAATGGCTAGGAATCTGTAAGGGAAGAAAAACTCCCTTGCACCCTCTAAGGTTCTGTGGCTGGCCTGAGAATTAAACTGATGTAAGATAGGAGAAAAGCATATAAATTTATTTAAGATTTTTACACGGATATAGGAGTCTTCCGAGGACCATAAGGCCAGAAGAAGCCATTAGACAAAAAGCTTATATCTTCTTAAACAAAGACAAAGAGTTCAGGCTAGGGGCAGTAAATTATGAGACAGTGACTAGGGAGAAAATGGAGACCCGATGGCAGATGAGGGTTATTTGAGTCGGTTTGTCTGTAGTAGTCCATTTCTCTGGCAATGAGCATGTTTTTCCCTTCCTGGTACAAGGAGCATCTCTCTCGTGGGAAATGTTAGAGAGAAAAAAGATCAGGGAGTCCTTTCTGCTTCTGCTGTTCATCAAGTACCTTCAGATCAAGGTAACCGATATGTCAAAGCGGCATATTTGTGGGGAGGGGGCAGGTCCTGAACCTCTTTAAATTCAAGTGTGGAGTCAGGCGGACACAGAGTCAAAGGCCTTTTCTTCCCCTTGCTGGCTGTGCGACTTTGGGTGACTTACTCATCCATTCTGTGCCTCACTTAGTTCATCTGTTAAATGAAGAGAATAATAATACTTGCCTTCAGGGCCCTTGTGAGGACTCTCAGAGATGAAAACAACAACGTCAAATAAAGTAGCACAGTGGGGATTTCACCAGTGGTCTAGCGGCTAAGACTCCGTGTTCCCAAGGCAGGGGCCCCGGGTTCAATCCTTGATCAGGGAACTAGATCCCACATACTGCAACTAAAAAGAACTTTCCTGCTGCAACCACTACCCAGCACAGCCAAATAAATAAATGTCTAAAAAAAAAAAAAATTAGCACAGTGCCAGGCACATGGAGGTGCTTCATAAGCATATTGTTATCTTACTATTATCTTCATAAGCGTACGTTTGTCTATGATTACTACAGAGGCAGGATCCTGGAGGCAGACTGACTTTTTATCTAAGAGCCAGACTTCCTAGCGGGCTTCCCTTGTAGCTCAGTTGGCAAAGAATCTGCCTGCAGTGCAGGAGATCCAGGTTCAATCTCTGGGTTGGGAAGATCCCCTGGAGAAGATGGCAACCCACTCCAGTAACCTTGCCTGGGAAATCTCATGGACAGAGGAGTCTGGTGGGCTGCAGTCCATGGGTCACAACAAGTAGGGCACGACTGAGCAACTAACAATTACTTACTTACTTACTTGGACTCCCTGGGTTTGATTGCTGGCTCAATTCTTTTCTAGTTGTGTGACCTGGATGACCTTGGATGGCAGGGCTTGGACTAGTGGGACATGAGGCCATTCGGGTATAAAATTTCGGAGGCATCTCACTCCCCTCGTCCCTGTTGAACAAGCCGCTTGTTTCTCTGTGCCGCATGGTAAGTGACTCATGGATATTAGTTCCTCTCACCCATGAAAATGTCCCCGGAACAGTTCTCTATGTAGCAGACTGTTTCAATCTTGTATGAAAAGAACAAACCCGATTTCATCAGTAAACCTGAGGGAGAAAGCAACTAAGGACTCCCATGGATGAAGAAACAGGGGTGCAGGAAAAGGACTTTTCTTGGAATGCCTCTGTGAACTTACAAGGTGGCTCTTGCTTGAGTGGGACGCTGGAAACTAAATCAAAAGGCCTTGATTAGATCCACAATCTTGTAATAAATAACCTATTCTGGAAGAGAACCGGGAAAGAATATATGTGTAAACACACACACACACACACACACACACACATATATATATATAACTGAATCAGTACACTTGAAACTAATACGACATTGTAAATTACTAAATTAAAAAAAAAAAAAAAGGCCTTGAAGGCCGTATTAAAAAGTTTGGTGTTGGGGCTTCCCTGGTGGCTCAGTGATAAAGATTCTGCCTGGCAATGCAGGAGACACGGGTTCGACCCCTGATCCAGGAAGATCCCACCTACCGCAGAGCAACTAAGCCACGCGCCACAACTGCTGAGCCTGTGCCTCAGAGCCCGGGAGCTGCGAGCACTACACCCTTGCGCGGCAACCACCGGAGCCCGAGCAGCCTGGAGCCCGAGCTCTGCAACGGGAGAAGCCCGCGCGCCGCCACGGGAGCGTGGCCCCTGCTCCCTGCAGCTAGAGCGAAGCCTGCGCAGCAACGGAGACCCCGCAGAGCCAAAAGCAAGCATTAACAAAGAAAACTAAAAACCAAAGAGAAGTTTGGTTTTGATTCTCTCTGGCTGCTCCATTTCTGAAAGTCCGAGATTCCCACTCAGGAGCTCACGCCCTCTTTCCTACCCCACTGCCCAGGTAATCCTTCTCTCCTCGCTTCCAACCGAGACTTCAAGCCGGCAACAGAAGTGAAAAGAGAAGAGTCACCCAGGGCGTTTCTCTGCAGAGAATGTAAAACACTCAGTGACTGGCTTCTTTTCCATTAGAAAGAGAGAGTGTCCACTCTTTGTTTAAAAAAAAAAGAGAGAGTTCTTCTTCCCAGCAGCTACTGACCTGGGGCTTTAAATAAATTTGCATGGAACCCCCTTCCGGCTGCATCCTGGCAAATGCCTCCCTTCATTGCTCTCCACAAAAGCCTGTATATCTTTTCCCTGGGCCTTTCCGGCTGAATTTTAAAGAGGTTTTTAAAGAGTGTGTCGTGACGAGGGTGCTTCAGAGTCTTCTAAATCATAACACACAGAAGCGAAAGAGGTCCTATTTCTCTTCCCAACAATGATTTGCCCACCCGGTTTCTCCAGGCCCCAGCCACAAAGCTAAGAAACCCCACCCCAGATGGGAAACCTCTCCTCCTCCAATTTTCCACCCCGCCAATCGCTCTTCTTCCCTTTCTCTCCTGGGCTGTGCCCCTCTTCCCCTCTCTCCCTGCTTTCCATCATAAAATAATAAAGCAAGCCCGAGTGCATCTCAGTCCCTCTCAATAGCCTGGAGAGGGAGGGGGCCAGCCAGTGTATTTACCCCTAAGTGGATGCAAATTTGCTTACCGCTGATTTTCAAAGAAATGAGACATCCCGCCACAATATTGCTTTTCTCATCACCAAATGGGGCCTTTGCTTTGTCATTTGGCAAAGCTGTCAAGACAATCAGATCTGGGAGGCCGGATGGTGTCTGCCTCCTGCCATCCCTGGAGATGGATCTCAGAAGCAGACCAGGGGCCTCCGATCAGAAGTGTGGGAAGGGCCTCATTCAAGGACAGGGGCAGAACACCCGGAGATAGGTCAGACGCAGGGCCAGGACGGGCCAGCCCTGCAAGTTCCTCCTCAAAGACAGCCCCAGGGAAACAGGGTTCTGGGCTGCCCAAGGAGCTGCAGGGGGGAAGGCCCTTAGATGCTCTCATGCAGTTCTATGCTCTTTTCTGGGTTTTCACGGGCCCCCTAGCCCACCGCATATCTGTATCACAGATGACAGGTCATTCCATCTCACTGGGCCTTCCTGGGACTCTTCATTTGCAGAAGGAAGATGGGTAAATCTGCCTCACATCAAGAGACTCAATTCCTAGGCAGGTTGATAAGAAGTCGGGGGTCACCGAGGAGGAGAAAGGGGTCTGGGGCTCTCAAAATGGAGACAGGGGTCTGGAATTCTCAAGGAGGAGGAAAGAACAAACACCTTTTCTTTTTCTCTACATTCCTTAGTCTTAGTCACATTAAACTTTTTTTTTTTTCCTTTAAGCCCGGAACTGATACAAACAACTCAGTTTAAACTCTGTATTGGGATTAAGCCTACCCCTTCTCCAGGGGATCTTCCCAAACCAGGAATCTGCGTTGCAGGCAGATTCTTTACCAACTGAGCTATGAGGTAAGCCCATACTAAGGGTTATATAACAACACCGTATCCTGCTTGAGGACAGTTCTCCTTGAAAACCTTCTGAAATCTTGTCATTTTAGAATGTATATTATGAGGCTGGGTCTGGTAAGATCTTGCTATTGCTAAGTTATAATCTTGTTGCCTTAAAATGTAAATTATGGGAGTGGGTCTAGTAAGATCTTTACAACTTTGAAACATTCTTTGGATTTATTGTAATAACTAATTCAAAAAGCATATAACTCCCTTGCTAACACTAGCGAGGGGGGCACTCTCTGCCCCCTTCTGAGGTCTATGTCAGAAGCATTCTCTGTAAGAAAACTCTGCTACACAAAAGCTCTTGAGTGATCAAGCCTGGTCCCTGGTCCCGAAGCTAAATCTTCTTCTCCGGAGATCACGAATCCAACATCACTCGCCGTAAGCTATCAACATGTCCTCCAAATCTCTAGTCTTAGGACCTCAGAGGTAACAGACATGAAAGCCAGTTATGAGTGTTTGACAGCAGGGCTTTACTAAAAAGAAATGCTGGGGGACTTCTTTGGTGGTCCAGTGGCCGAGACTCTGAGCTCCCAGTGCAGGGGGCCCAGGTTCGATCCCTGGTCTGGGAACTGGATCCCACACGCTGGAACTCACAGTAAGCCTGCTATAACTAAAAGATTCTGCGTGCCACAACTAAGATTCAGCACAGCCAAACAAATGAATAAGTAAATAAACAAATAAAGAGAAATGCTGGTCCTCCTTGGGCTGGCGTACTAGTCAGGATTCTTTTGGTTACAAATGACAGAAAATCAAATCTAATGCAAGCTAATTTGACCCAAGCAATCAAGAAGCAGCCAGGATTCATTTTCTACCGCTGCTGTAACAAATCACCACAAATGCACTGGCCTGAAACAACAGAAACGTGTTGTCTAAGAGTCCTGGAGGCCAGAAGTCTGGAGATGAGTTTACATGGCTGAAGTCAAGGGATGAGCAAAGCTGCCTTCCTTCTGGAGGTTCCAGGAAAGAATTCACTGCCTTGTCATTTCTAGCCATCATGCCTTGGTTCGCGGCCCCCTTCCTGCAATGGCATAGCTTCGGCGTCTGTCTGCACACCTCCTTCCCCAATTCTGACCCTCCTGCCTCCCTCTCATACAAGGATTACACTGAGCCTATGGACAATGCTAGATAACCTCCCACCTCGATATCCTCGGCTTAATCATACCTGTTGTGTCCATTTTGCCGTGTAAAAGACCCTAGTCACAGATTCTAATGAAGACGTAGATGTTTTGTGGGGGGATTATTCTATCTGTCACACCGAGGGGTGGATTTCAGGCATGGGTAAATCCAGGGGCTCCGATGGTATCATCAGGATCTTTCTCTCAGCTCTACCACTGCATTCAGCTTCCCTTGGTTACCGTCTGAGCCACCAGGGAAGTCCTAGTCTTGTCTCTATGCCATTTCAAATAGCTTCATTCTGCAGCCAAGAAGAATGCTGCCTGTATCTCTCAATATTGCATTTTAAGTTAGTAGATAGTTTGGGAAAATATAATTTCTTCCTTCTCCTCTCTTTCTCCCTTCCGTGGCCCAATCTTCAGTTTCTATGTGGACCCCTTGGATTAAATAAGACTTCTGGGATGCTTGAAAAGAAAGATACTGGGAAGGGACCCATGCTGCAATTGATGGGGTCCCAAAGAGACGGACGTGACTGAGCGACTGAACTGACTGGCTGACTGGGAAGGGACTGAAACACCCTGGACATATCCAGGTCAGGATCTAGTCCCTTAACGTGTCCACAGTATTAGGTACGCATCCGTTCTGTAATCCAAGATGGTGATGCCGGACACGTCAGCTACAAAGTGCCCTAGGAGCACAACTCGGTCATTATCCTAATCTCTTATTTCTTTATTTTTCATTAATTTGCATTGGGATACAGGTGCTGTGCAATGTTGTGTTCGTTTCTACTGTAGAGCACGGTGAGTCAGCTATAGATATACCTATATTCCCTCTTTTTCCGGATTTTCTTCCCACGTAGGTCATCACAGGGCATCGAGCAGAGGTCCCTGAACTACACAGTAGATTCCCATTAGTTACCTATTTTACACTTAGTGTCAGTAGCATACGTACGGCAATCTTGGTCTCCCGATCCATCTCCCTTTCCCTGCCTTGGTATCCATATGTTTGTTTTCTATATCTGTGCCTCTATTTCTGCTGTGCAAATACAATCATCTATACTATGTGGGGCCCTAAATGGGAAACCTTGAAAAAGAAAAAGGCTAGCATTTTGGACGGAAACTAAGATGGCGCCTGGCAGAAGAGATGGGGGCGTAGTCTATGTTGTTTGTCAAAACTTCTGATTGGCTCTCTTGATTTCCGTGCACGTAGACAGCGCGTGATCACCATAGACTCCTGTTATAATGATGGCACATGACGATTTGACCTTTAACGTGATTGGTGTAACTATGGAAAGTCCCTCGATAACCCCTCCCCGCTTGCCCTTATAAGCAGGGAGTTTGTAACAATAAAGCGGAACTGCACTAGATGGAACCCCTGTTGCGTCTGATTGTCTCTCGCTCGCCGAGGGGCTGGGTTGGCGGACAGCAGGCTCACCTTTCCTCGGGACCCTTCAGCTCTCTGCTGAGGGAAGTTCCACTGCCTCTCTCTCTTTCTGCGGAGCGCTCCCCGCAATACTATTCTCTAGATTCCACATATGTGTGTTAATATACAATATTTTTCTCTTTCTGACTTACTTCACTCTGTTTGACAGTCTCTATGTCCCGCCGCGTCCCTACAAATGATCCAAGTCTGTCGCTTCTGTGGCTGAGTACTAGACCACCGCATGTATGTGCCATACCATCTTCATCCATTCCTCTGCTGATGGACATCTAGGTTGCTTCCTTATCCTGGCTCTTGTGAACAGTGCTGAGTACTGACCATTGCATGTATGTACCACACCGTCTTCATCCATTCCTTTCTGAATTCCCCCAGGACACTCCTCTCTCTCTTCCCTTCACCCTGATCTGTGGAGTGACAACTCAGTTGCTCTGGGAAAAGAACTTTTAAAACTTTTCCTTCTAAAACCACATTCTAGGGAACTATCTGGCAGTCCAATGGTTATGGCTTTGCACTTCCACTATCATTTTGATCCCTGGTCAGAGAACTAAGACCTCTCAAGCCTCCTTGGCTCATGGCCCCCTCCTAAAAAAACAAAGACAAACAAAAAAACAAAACAAAAAACCTTTTTCCTTGAACTTACTTACATGAGTGCTGATACCTTTATGTAAAAATATAAATCTGGTCCTGTGTTTGGTGTGTGTGTGTGTGTGTGTGTGTGTGTGCATGGTGTGTGTGTGTGTGCATGGTGTGTGTGTGTGCATGGTGTGTGTGTGTGCATGGTGTGTGTGAGTGCATGGTGTGTGTGTGAGTGCATGGTGTGTGTGTGCATGGTGTGTGTGAATGCATGGTATGTGTGTGTGTGTGTGTGTGTGTATACTCTTTTCTTTCCTTTGTTAGTCTCACATCCACACATAACTACTGGAAAAACCATAGCTTTGACTAGATGGAGCTTTACTGGCAAAGTAATGTCTCTGCTTTTTAATACGCTATCTAGGTTGGTCATAACTTTTCTTCCAAGGAGCAAGCATCTTTTAATTTCATGGGTGCAGTCACCATCTGCAGTGATTTTGGAGCCCCCCAAAATAAAGTCTCTCACTGTTTCCACTGTTTCCCTATCTATTTGCTATGAAGTGATGGGACCAGATGCCATGATCTTAGTTTTCTGAATGTTGAGTTTTAAGTCAACTTTTTCACTCTCCTCTTTCACTTTCATTAAGAGGCTTTTTAGTTCCTCTTCACTTTCTGCCATAAGCATGGTGTCATCTGCATATCTGAGTTTATTGATATTTCTCCCAGCAATCTTGATTCCAGCTTGTGCTTCATCCAGTCCAGCGTTTCTCATGATGTACTCTGCATAGAAGTTAAATAAGCAGGGTTACAATATACAGCCTTGACATACTCCTTTCCCAATTTGGAACCAGTCTGTTGTTCCATGTCCAGTTCTAACTGTTGCTTCTTGACCTGCATCCAGATTTCTCAGGAAGAGGTCAAGTGGTTTGGTATTCCCATCTCTTGAAGAATTTTCCAGAGTTTGTTGTGATCCATACAAAGGCTTTAGCATAGTCAATAAAGCAGAAGTATATGTTTTTCTGGAATTTTCCAGACAAGAATACTGGAGTGGGTTGCCATTTCCTCCTCCAGGGGATTTTCCCGATCCAGGGATCAAACCCACATCTCCTGCATTGGCAAGTGGGCTCTTTACCACTGCGCCACCTGGGGATGCGTGCAGGTATGTACCTTTGTATCTGCTCCCCCCAACACACACACACACGCTTAGGCATAAATGTATATCTAACTCTACAAGTCTAGGCAGCATTTTATAGTTGTTTGTTTTATTGAATTTTGGGATATTCAGTTTCTTTTGTCTTGCTTCTCTTACTCAACAATGCCTTGGGGAACTCCGCTCAACCCTCTGGTGTAGCTCTAGTTAATTGTTTTCAATAGTGTGTAAATGTAGTCTCATTTATTCACCTAGACCTCTGGTGATGGATATTCACTTTGTGTCCTCAGGAGAATTTCCCACTGTCGCCAACAGATGAATGTATTACACTTTGGCCCTCGTGCCCTGGCTCTCAAGAGATTCAAAATCTTTAAAAGCCTGTGTCAATTTGAAGAACATAATCAGCCACCTTTTTTTTTTTTTCTGACCCACCAAACTGACTTTAGACAGAACTCGAAACCCTCAGTATCACATAAATGTGGCCACAGCCTTTTCTTTTCTCTTATGTTGGCTGTTGCTGGGAAAGATTGAAGGCAGAAGGAGAAGATGACAGAGGATGAGATGGTGGGATGGCACCACCGACTCAATGGACATGAACTTGGGCAAACTCTGGGAGATGGTGAGGGACAGGGAGGCCTGGCATGCTGCAGTTCATGGGGTGGCAAAGAGTCGGACCCGATTGGGCAACTGAACAACAACACTGTTGGCTGTTTGACTGCAACTCTGCGTTGGGCTGACCAATCAGGGCTGGGTCCCCACACAGGAGCCACCTCTATATTAGAAAGAGCTCTGGCTATTGGATGAGATGGGCCTCGTCTCAAATTTTGGCTCCTCCACTTATGAGCTGGGAGATTTGGACAGATACTCACCTTCTCCCAGCCCAGTTTGCTCATATTTAGAACAGGAACCTTGACCCCCAATCACACAGTGAGTTAAACAGGATCATCTGTGCACAGGCCCGGACAGCCAAGAAGCCCACAGCTCACGTGGCCCTCCCCACTCACAGATCATGAATCATGTCAGAGCTTGAAGGACAAAAGTTCAAATCAATGAATAGCGTTGCCCGGGGCAAACAGTGGAACTCTGATAAGCAAATAGAAGCAGGCTGTTCTCTGAGTAATTGGATGCCCTGTGGTGTGTACAGAGAGCTGGTGAGTCATAGGAGACCTGAGGCTGGAGGTGCCCTGAGCCCAGGTGTGCCCTTGGCGGAGAGATTGGAAAGGAAGAGACTGATGGAAACTAGAGGACTTGAGGAAGGCATCCTGGAGTAGGGATGGTCCCAAACCCTCCTGGATTCTGGCCATAGGCTTGGGGTGGCAGGAACAGGGTGGGTGTTACCCCAAGGCAGTAAAGGCCACTCCCTGTCCTCTCTTTGCCCCACAGCCCACACTTTCCAGATGCCCACCTACTGACTTGCCTGAAAAGAAAGCAGAAACTGGGGCCTGACTCTGCAGGAACTTTACGGATAAATGTCTGGCCTGCCCCCCAAATCCCTCTGTTGAAGATCTAACTCCCAAAGAGATAGCATTTGGAGCTAGTCACTGGGCTTGGGGACGTGATTAGGGTTAGATAAGGTCTCGAGGGGGGCTCCCAGGTGGCGCTGGTGGTAAAGAACCCATCTGTCGATGCAGGAGACGTAAGAGATGCACATTCGATCCCTGGGTCAGGAAAATCCCCCGGAGGAGGACATGGCAACCAACTCCAGGATTCTTGCCTGGAGAACCCCGTGGTCAGAGGAGCCTGGTGGGCTGCAGTCCATGGGATCACAAAGAGTTGGACATGACTGAAGTGACTTCAAGAAAATGAGAGATACCAAGGGAACATTTCATGCAAAGATGGGGTTGATAAAGGACAGAAATGGTATGGACCTAACAGAAGCAGAAGATATTAAGAAGAGGTGGCAAGAATGCACAGAAGACCTGTACAAAAAAGATCTTCACAACCAAGATAATCATGATGGTGTGATCTCTAATCTAGAGCCAGACATCCTGGAATGTGAAGTCAAGTGGGCCTTAGAAAGCATCACTATGAACAAAGCTAGGGGAGGTGATGGAATTCCAGTTGAGCTCTTTCAAATCCTGAAAGATGATGNGATGGCATCACTGACTCAATGGACGTGAGTCTGAGTGAACTCTGGGAGTTGGTGATGGACAGGGAGGCCTGGCATGCTGCGATTCATGCGGTCACAAAGAGTCGGCCACGACTCTGCGACTGAACTGAACTGAAGTGACTTAGCAAGCATGCAAGGTCATGAGGGTGGAGCCTTCATAATGGGATTAGCGCCTTTACAGAAAAGGAGAGGAGATCAGTGTTCTCTCTCCTCCTTGTGAGGACATGGCAGACAGGTTGCTGTCTGTAAAACAGGAAAAAGCCCCCCCCGAAACCGAATCTGCTGGCACCGTGATCTTGGACTTCCAAGCCTCCAGAACTGTGAGGAATGAATGCCTGTTGTTTAAGCCACCTGGCATTTTCTTATGACAGCTCAAGTCTGTTCCCTTTGAGGATAGTGTACTGGGAGGAAAGATTATGCAAGTATCTTCAACATATCTGGCTCCAGGAATCGCACCCTCTAGCCAACAGCAAAACACTGTCTCCTCCACTGCCATGATCCCATGGGACTGTGTCCAGGGCAGTGGAGAAGTATTTAACATGTTGATGGGCAATTCATGTCGATGGAAAATTTGGGAACAGATTATGCCTTAGGGCCAGAAAACCAGAGTCTCCCCCATCTACACACACACCAAAATTGCCATTGCAAAGGATCAGATTTTGGCTTCCAAACCAACCCCACAGAAACCTACCCAAAGCCCCCCCCACACCAAAAAAAAGTATAAGAATTCTTATTTTCTTCCTCCAGGCAACCTTCTCTAAGTCACTCCTCCAAAAATCCCATATCCCAGCATCTTCTATTACTCATCACTTCTTCCCACCCTCAGCATCACCCAGACCTTGAAGAAAAGGCTTTCTTAGGGACCACTTGCCCAGGGCTCTGACATGTTCATCTGGACCCTCCTAAACATGGTTCCTTACACATGGTGGGGGCTAACTAACACAACGTTGTAAAGCAACTATACTCCAATAAAAATTAATTTAAAAGCAAAATAAAAGCACTAACAGAAGACCAGTACCAGTGAAGAGAGGGAGACTGGGAACCAGACGTTGCCTGGACTGGAGACAGAAGGGAAGCCCCATTCCCTGCCGAAGCCTGAGTCTGAAACCCATAGTCCCGGCGGGGAGGTGGGAGCCATCAATTACTCAGACCAGACCTTCACTCATTCATTAAAATCTCCAAAATGGGAGTTGTGTTAATGGCCAGGCACGCTGTTCTTTCCCCTCAAGGTAAGAAGATTTATTGTCCAAACTTACATTTTATCGCGCACAACCGAATAAAAATGATCGATTTCCCTGCCCACCTTACAGCATCCTTCCACAGTTATTAAAGTCTCTAAAAATGTTTTCTTAAAAAAAAAAAGGTTGAAAGAAAGAGCGGAGCAGAGAGAGGAGACCAGGAGGAGATGGGAACTGCCGGATTGCTGAGAGTTATCTGTCTTGTCAGCTGGGGACCGTATAACCTTGATGTCACTATATTTTCTGCTCAGACCCAAATTTACAATTTGCCAGCCAAGGAGATGGAAATGCCAAACCTCTTCCTTGGATGTGAGTGTGGGGAGAGAGGAGAGGACCCCAGCTCTGAAAACTCTTGACAAGACAGAGAGACTGTCTCTGAGCTCTTAGCAAATTCTCTCAAGCTGGGAGGGAAAAGCCAGCCTCCAAGGACGAGGAGACAGTGTAGAGCCCAGAACTCCAGACGCTCCAAGAGCTCCTCTGTGCTCTGTCACTGGTGAATGCGCAGTTTCTAGCCCAGAGGGGCAGCCGTGGTGGGCTGGACGCTCACCTGTGCCAGGTAGCAGCCGGGCCGGGAGCGCAGCAGGGGGAGGCGGGAGCCAGAGTGCAAGGGAAGCATTTAACCCACAGGAAAGAGCACGCAGCACGCACAGCCAGCAGCAGTGTGGTTGGCATGCCAACATGTTGATGGGCAATTGCACATCATTCATCTGCTCATTCCAGTAGGTCCCCAAGAACCTTTGTATCGCCATTTTGATAATTTAATTTTACTAAGTGCCACGTAATACAACTTCAGATCACCCATTTCCCTGGCACATGGGGAATTCCCTCCGGGCAAGGATAAGCACTCTGCCTCTCTCTCTGTCTCTCTGTCTCTCTCTCACACACTGGGTGCTTTCTAGAAGGGTCTATTGCAGTCTATTTTCTTGAAGGTGGTAAAACTGTGCTTAACAATTCCATAATTCAGAATTTTGTACTAGGTTAATCTGGCCTCTTTCCAAATTGGTGCTAATTAGTTAGTCTTCCTGGCCTTGTTTCTGGGTGAATCCAGACATCTGTCCTTTGCTCAACCCCCATGTCACACCCAGGCAACTCCTTTCTGACCTTGGAGGTATCCTGCACTGTGGCTGAGGCCATGGGGCTCCAAGTGTCGTCGGGAGACGCTCCCTCCAGCCCTCCTGGTTTTCCGAGTGTGTGAGTCCTGGAGGGCTGTCAGGGAGCGTTTTCCTGGCGTGGCCTGGAAGACGGCCATAAATCTGTCTCGGGCCATTTGACTCAGGCTCCCAATGCCAAGCTTAACAGACACTTCCATCGGGCCTGATGTGACAACGATCCATAAGCCATTAGCCAGGCAGTATTAGACCTCCCTCCTCGGTCTCCTTGGAGGGAACTCAGGCAGAGAAGGGGGCAGGAGGGAGAGAGAGCGGGTACACTGGCTGGGAGGGCAGCGGAGGGGCTGGCCGAGTGGGAGAGAGCTGCTAACCCTTCCTTTGGTCTATCAGGGCCCTGGAACCACGTGGCCCCTGCCCAGTCGGTCCTACCCTAGACCGATGGGAAAGATGGGAAGCCAGCCTGGTGGGGGAAGGCCACCGCTGACTGACCAAGAGCCAAGGCAGCAGCGCAGGGCTCAAAGGAGCGCAAGTATCAGCTCTGCTCTGAGTGAAGGCGCCACTACCAGGGTAGGCTGAGCACGTCCTCAGGCAACTGACCTTTGGCTCCTTCCACCGAGCATGAATTTCCCTTTGGAGCATATGTCCCCAGGAATCCAGTCCTGAGTACCAGATCCCCCATTTCCTATAAGGATAGGTGATGATGATTGTGGTGGAAGGGCTGATGGTGATGTTGATGATGCTGGCGATGCTGCTGCTATTGATGGTGATGGTGATGGTGATGATGGAGGTTAACAGTTATTTAGAAGCTCTTCACTTGTAACTCATCACAACAACCCCATGCGATTGTCACTATCCTCATACCCACTGTACAGGTGGGGAAGCTGAGGCACAGAGCTGTTAAGAAATGTAACAGCCCCCACAGCCCCTAAATGGTGGCACCCAGGTTTTACCCAGGCTTCTTGGCCCCCAGGATTTGTGCTCTAAGCCACTACATTTATTGCCTCTCAAAGTGGCCAAGAGACCAGAGTCGAAATAGACAGGAGACAGTTCAGCTCAAAGTTAGCAGAAGAGTCCTGGGAACCCAAACTGGCTGCCACTGCTCTGGTAGGATTGGCCTCCAGAGCAGCGAGCAGAGGAGAGTAGTTTTCCCAGCGAGTCCTGATACAAGCCGCAGACAGCAAAAATGACGTTTTCTGCTCCTCCTAGAAACAACAGTGTCTAAGCTGCTTCCTTAATCAGAGCCTCTCAGACTATTTGCATTTTGAGGTCCAAAATCTCCTACCTCTGATGTTCTTAGTGGCCAGAGCCTCAGCATCCTTCCACCTCTGCCAAACTGCTGTGCCAACAGAAGTGGTCTCCAGAGTCCCCTCATGGGGAGACAGGGATGGAGTAGGAAGTGGAGGAGGGGGGAGGTGGAGGTGGGGGGGTGGTGAGGATGTGATGAGAAGTAATGAGATGAGAAGGGAAGCAGATGAAGGGTGTCTTTTTGTCAAACTATCCACACGCTCCAGTCGCTCCTTCTTTCTAGAAAATTATGGACAGTCATTGAAAAATAAATGTGCATACAGTCCTAACAGCTGCCAGGTAACTGCATGTAAGGGGTGGTGATCCATTATCATTCACCCGGGACTGAAGAAGCTCCATGAAAGGTGTATTAGTCAGCTCAAGCTGCTGTAACAAAATACCACAGATTGGGTGGGGGGTGGGGGAGGGGGCGGTGAGGGGAGAAGGGGCTTAAACAACAGCCATTTCTTTCTCATAGTTCCAGAGACTGGGAAGTTCAAGATCAAGGTGCCAGCAGATTCAGTTCCTGGTGAGGTCTCTTTCCCTGGCTTGTAGACAGCCTCCTCCTTCTTGCTGTGTTCTCAGATGGGAGAGAGAGAAAGAGCTTGGATCCTCTTCTNTGTGGTCATGTATGGATGTGAGAGTTGGACTGTGAAGAAGGCTGAGCGCCGAAGAATTGATGCTTTTGAACTGTGGTGTTGGAGAAGACTCTTGAGAGTCCCTTGGACTGCAAGGAGATCCAACCAGTCCATTCTGAAGCAGATCAACCCTGGGATTTCTTTGGAAGGAATGATGCTAAAGCTGAAGCTCCAGTACTTTGGCCACCTCATGGGAAGAGTTGACTCATTGGAAAAGACTCTGATGCTGGGAGGGATTGGGGGCAGGAGGAGAAGGGGACGACCGAGGATGAGATGGCTGGATGGCATCATGGACTCGATGGATGTGAGTCTGAGTGAACTCCGGGAGTTGGTGATGGACAGGGAGGCCTGGTGTGCTGCGATTCATGGGGTCGCAAAGAGTCTGACACAACTGAGCGACTGAACTGAACTGAACTGAGAAGCATACCTTTGCGCAAGGATGTGAGTGAAAGTCATTTATTTGGGAGCAGGTTTCAAGAAGCATGGGGAGGGAGTGGAGAAGAGAGAAAGGGAAGAAAGGAAAGCTAATTAAGGAGAATTAGTGAGTGGGTTTCCACTGTGGGCCACTGGCCAGTTAAGAGGCTGCAGAACATGCAAGGGAGCCAAGGGCTTCTCCATGAGCTCCAGTAGTTCAGGGTTGAGAGCCCGTAGCTTAAGGATCTCACTCCCATCACTTCTGCCTGCCGTGTGGAGCTAAGCTCCCTTCCAGAGCCAAAGAACAGCCCCAGGAAGAGGAAGGCAGGCATTGGGCTGGGAAGTTTTCTGCAGGCATGTGGTCTGTCCACAACGGCCATGGTGACCACCAGGTGGGTTGAAGAGGCCGAGGTGGTGATGGGGGGAAGCAACCGACAGGGTCTGCCACGGTCAGTGACACCTGCCAATCAGTGAAAGTGGAACTCACACCCAAATTCCTCTCCTCTCTGTCTTCTGTTTGCCGGGCACCAGCCTCTGCTTCAAGATCTCAGATGAAAAGCTAGGACCCACTCTTCCTCCACCCCACCCTGGGGATATATATTGTCATCGGGGACTTTGAAAAAGCACAAGGAGAGACGTCTCTGGCAGTCTAGGGGCTAAGACTCTGCACTTCCCGTGCAGGGGGCCAGGGTCCCAGCCCTGGTGGGGGAACTGGATCCCACATGCCGCAACTAGAAGAATCTGCACGCCACAACTAAGAGGCCCCTCTCTCTGGGTGCTCACAGCTGGGCAGGGGGCTCACAGTGGGCACCATGCCAGTGTCAGGAGGATGCAGGGTTAAGCGGACCCCAGCCCAGCCTCCTGCATCCCTGGGGGATGGGGCCAGGGGAGCTGTCAACCGGCGAGCTGAGTGACAGGCTCTGGGCACCAGGTTCTCACAGGAGGCCCCTGAGCGCCCAGCACAGATGGCTATAAAAAGGAAATATGAGCAACAACTTCATCAGGTGTTTCACAAAACCCCGCACGCGCTCCTCCCCAGCCAGGTCGTGTTCTGAGTGTGCGAGGCAAACATACCTGTCATCTCCGCCTCTTGTCCTAGGCGCTCACCTTGGCCTGGAAATACGGCCTCTCCACCCACCTGTTTCCTTGAAAGGCATCCTGTGCAGAGCCCCCTACCCCTGCAGACACACATACACACGTGCACACACACAGACAACCCCTGGTAGGCAAACCCAGATTCGAACCTCCTCTCTGCCTCTAATGGGCTCTGAGCTCAGTGACACATCCCATTCCAGGCCTCGTTTTTCTCATCTGTACAGTGGGCACTGTGGCCCTTTTCAACACTGACTTTGTGGGTCTGGAGGATCATAAAGAGCCCTCAGGAATGCTCAGCTCCCTGTCCAGAGAAATTGCAGACCCCTGATGGACAGCATGCGTCTCAGCGTCTTGTCCCCACATCACTATCTCCGTCTCGGGTCACTGCCAGCCCTGCTCACACACCAGGCCTGCTGATGAAAGTAAGCACAGGGTGTGTAGGGAGTGGGTGGTGCCCTCCTCTGCCTTTTCTGGAACAGGGATCAACGTCTTTGAGCAGAGCTACCTCAATGGCCTGGCACAGAAAGACCACCAACACTACTCACTGAGGTGCTGAAGCCCTGGGCCCCCAACTCCTGCCCTTTGGCTCTGCCTTAACAGCACAGAGGGTCAAGTTCTGATAACCATGCGTTTCTGGTGGCTTCGGGATGGAGGAGGGAAAGCTGGAAGGGGTGGTTCCTGGCCCCCCTTTGCCTCTGATCCCACGGGGAACACTGTTTTCAGATTTGGAAGCCAGTTCTTAGCCGAAGGGCTTTTGATAGGGCCCTACTCCCCAAACGTTCCAAATGGTAGGCTTAAAACAAAGAGTTTCTAGGACTGAGACCCCAGAGCCAGCCACCTGGCATTTGAAGACACGGCTCAGATGTCCAGCTGGGTGGAGGACCCTTCCAGGGGAGCCCTCGAGAGCCCACAAAGGCCAGCCCACGATGGACGGACAGACGTATCCCCTCTGGGAAGGGGCCATTCCTTTTCCTTTGCAGCGTTTGATTTTTATTTGCTCAGATTAGGAAGCCTGCTTGTCGTCCTTTCTTTTGCAGAGCTCGTCTCGAACGTCTCACCTGTTAGCACTCCCCTGCGTCACGGCCAAGTGAGTTATTATCACAGCACCCCAGGTGGGGAAACTGAGGCTGCGGGAGCAGGAGAGGATGAGTCAAGTTCAGACAGTGAGACATCACCCTCCCCATGCCCCGGACACTCAGTTCCCAGCAAGCACTCAAATTCCGAGCCTGGGATGCAATCGGGGTGGGAGGTGTGGGGGCAACATAGAGTTGAGCTTCCTGGGGCCTGGGGCACACCAGTTCCTATTGCCAAGGGGGGATTGTGACCAGCAATTCGCTGGGAAACCGGGTTTTCAAAAAATATATAAATAAAGAAAGGAAAGAAAAGCATAAAGGGGCGGAAGACACCACCCACCCTCCCCAGCAACCCGGGGCAGCTGGGTGTCGGATCAACCCTCCCTTCCTCACACTTTCCCTTTTTTACATCAACATTCAATCATCTTTCCCCATTCACTTCACCTCTTCCATTTTTATCTTACGCTGCCCATGAAAATTGGTGTGAAATAAAAAGGCAACTCTGCCTACAGATGTAATCAATTGATTCGGCAGGTAGCCCATGGACACCTAGGGAGGAAAGCCAGGCTCCAGCGTGGACATCCTCTCCCTGTATTTTCTTTATCTACCTCCTTCCTTTCTGCCTCTCTGCCCCCCTCCTTATATTTTTTCTATCTCCTCCTTTTCGGCCTTGCTTTGATCTTCCTGCTATTTTCTGCTTTGCATTTAACGGGCATAAACCAGCCTCTGGATCCCCGCCCCTGCTTCCTTACCTTTATTTTGTTATATGAGCGGCAGTGGAGGGAGTGTCTGCCTTTCCCCATCACCTCTGCAGGATGCTAGAAGATGCCCAGAGCTCCCAGGGCGCCTCCTCAATCTTTCTGGAGAGGTGAGGCCAGGTTCAAGATCTTAAAGGAGCCCAGCCTCCTAACCCCTTACAGACAGCTCCAGATGGTAGCTAAGTCTATAAAACCAGTCCCAGAAGGAAGTCCCTCCATCCTCAGGAAAGGAAGACATGTCCCATGTAGGAGAATCATTTATTTTTACTCATTAAATCACTTACTAAATATATATATATATATATGTATATATATATATTAGGCCAGGCACTGGGGATACAGAAATGAACCAAACAGCCATAGCTCCTTGCAAAGTATGTTTCCCGGCACAGAATAGATGCTCAGTAAATAGAGGTCACTGTTGGTTATAGTTACTCTAGAAGCCTTCATGATAGTACAAGATGCTTAAGAAAGTGAAAGTGAAGTCGCTCAGTCGTGTCCGACTCTTTGCAACGCCATGGACTGTAGCCTACCAGGCTCCTCGGTCCATGGGATTTTCCAGGCAAGAATACTGGAGTGGGTTGCCGTTTCCTTCTCCAGGGGATCTTTCCGACCCAGGGATCGAACCCGGATCTCCTGCATTGTAGGCAGATGCTTTACCGATGCTTAAGAGCATTCAATAAATGTTAGTTCCCTCTCTCCCTCAAGAGAGGCCAACTCTGTACAATATCTGTTTATTGGTCTGGCTGCTGTTTTAACATAAGAAAGGATGGAGGTGGGAAACCGAAATGCTTGCTCTGGTGCGAATTAGAAGATATTCCTTCAACATAAAATTATAATGAAAAAATCCACAGTATTATAACCATAATATATTATGGTATAATAATGCTTGGTATGAAGAAGAAGCACAAGGTGCTTAATCTAGAAATGTGGGGAAGGGACTTCCTTGGTGGTCCAGTGGTTAAGACTCCTGGCTTCCAACGCAGAGGCTGTGGGTTTGATCCCTGATGAGGGAACTAAGGTTCTATATGCAGCATGGTGAGGCCACAACTAATAATAATCATTAAATTTTTCAACAAAATTTTTAAAGAAAAAAAGAAAGGTGGGAGGAGGGGTGTCTGTAAAGCCAGCATCTTAAAGTAGCATCACTGAACCCAGTGGTTCTCAAAGAAGGGTCCCCTCAGCAACAGAGAGCATCAGGGGACTTGTTAGAACTGAACATGCTCAGGTCGTCCCAGAACTACTGAGTCAGAAACTCTGACGATGAGGTCCTGCTACCTAAGTTCCCATCAGCTCTCCAGGAGAGTCTGGTGCTTCTTGAAGTGTGAGAACTGCTGACGTCAGCCGAGACCAGAAGGCTGAGTGGGATCCGGCCACGTGATAGGGAGCAAGAAAGCTTTCCAGAGAGAACAGCACGGCACGTACCAAGGCCCTGGGGCAGGGAAGGCCGTGGGAAGGTGTGGCTGGGATGTGGTAAGGGATGGGGAGGCAGGGCTTGGAGAGTTAGACCTCACAGAGTCCTAGAGACCCACAGTAGAGTGTGGACTTTCTCCAACATGCTCTGGAAGCTGCAGAGAGCGCTCAGCAGAGGGATGATACCACACAGGGTCAATGTCACAGGATCCGGCTTATATCTGTGCTGGTGGGCCAAAGTGTAAGCTAAAACCACCTGTAGCCCAGCTTGCATGGCTTCCCAAAGCCTCTAACCTCTTCCCGGGCACACCTGCCCCTGTCCCCCACAGACAAGCCCTTCTCAGCCCCCGAGAAGCAGGTACCAGGGCAGGGCAGGGTGGTGGAACTGCTGGGCTGGTGTAGAGTCCTGGAAGAGGCTCTTTCCTTCCATCCTATGCCTTTTGATACCTAATAGGATTTTCTACCTGTCTGCATGTATTATTTTTATCTTTTAAAGATGTCCATAGGGGGTATCAAAGCAGAGGGATTATAGGTTATTTTTGTTTCTGTAGACAGGCTCCTGAATTTTATGAAATAAAAGCAAACACAATTTTATAAAGCCAATATTTATCAAATCCTGTTATGCACCAGGTCCTTTGGTGAGTTTGCTCTTTATTCTCTCAATAAATATTTATGGAGTGTCTGCCCTGCCCTGGGTACTGGGCAGGCCTGGAGCTGGGGAGGAGAGGAAACCCAACTCCTGCCTCCATGGTGTTTCCATTCTAATGGCAGGAGTCAGACCAATACACCAATTAAAGAGGCAAAAATAGATGTCAGTGGTTGCACAGGAAGGGGAACAGGGCGCATGGGGTGGGTTGGTCAGGGAAGCCTGAGAAGGTGGCCCCTGGGTAAAGACCCATGAAGGAGAAGAGGGAATTAGTGTGTTGACAAGGAGCAGAAAGATGAGCGCACCAAGGTGGATGCTGGGCTAAAGATGTCCAGCAAAGAGGGCAAATGGCTTCCAGGGTGGAGGATGGACCAGAGGGGTCAGGAGGGCCTGTGAGGGTGGCTGTGTGGCTCATGACTGCTACCTGGGAGCCACCGACCCCAAGATTTGATCTGACATCTTGAAAGCATCACTCAGCAATGTGCTAAGAACAGCCCGAGGGAAGGACAGAGCAAGACTGAAGCAGGCTGTCCGGAGAGCAGGGTTTAATGACAATCCAGGTGGGAAATGACATCGGCTTGGGCTGGTGCAGAGGACAGCCAGGCTCGTCTGACCCTTGACCAGCTCTGAAGTGGAAGCTGATGGGATTTGATGCTGGGCTGGAGAATGGAAGAAAGAGGAGACTCAAGGATCCACCATCGCTTTGGGGTATGAGCAACAGAAGACAACTGGCATTCATTAACATGAGGTTGGAGGTCTGGTGGAGCAGTAGCTTTCTGGAGGGGAGAGAGAGCTGGTTAATTTGGCTTAGAACATTTGACGTTTGAGATGCTAATCTGTTGCCTTGGATCCTCCAAGGAGCAGATGCCAAGACAGGATCGGGTGGGCTTCCAGGGGAAATGGTTGTGAAGGATGGAGGGGAAGGAGCAGGGGTTGGAGAGGAGATTCCCAGATGCAGGATGGTCACCTGTGAAGAGAGATGGGGGAGGGAGACTGGGGAGGAGAATGTCTGCAGACACTGCACATTTCCAAGAAGGGCTCAGCCAGATCCCTGGGAAGTGCTGAACCAAAATCTGCCATCGGGGGTGTCCACATTCCACAGGGGTGGATCTGCCCTGTACCCCCTTCTCTCTGGATTACCCCACCCCAGCCCATGCCCGGTCACAAGCTGGGGGAAGCCCACAGATAGACTCGGCATTGTGTGAGGCCAGTCTGGGGATGTCAGTTACCCTGTTCCCATTAATGGTGTGAGTGGAGCGTTCCCATAGCTGCCACAGCCTATTAGACGTGTAAGTAGAGCTATCGAGTAGGCAGTTGGATATATGAGTCTGGAGTTCAACACGAGGTCCAAGCTGGAGATAAAATTTTAAGAGTCTTCAGCTTATAAATGGTATTTAAGGGCCAGAGAATGGATGAGAGGGTGCATAATTGGTGGTGAAGAGCGGTCCGAGGACTCAGACTGGAGATACACCTGTGCTGAAATGTCAGGAGAGGCGGAGGGGCCAGCGATGGTGCCAGGGAAGCAGGAGGGAAACGCAGCCTGTGAGGTCCTGGACGCCAAGGAAAGAAAGTGTTTCCAAGGCGAGGGGCTACCACCTTTCAGAACGCTACCAATCACCCTTTATTTAGCATCGTTCATGGACCTGACAATTTGCCAACGATTTCACACATCCCACTCAGCTGATCTCCTCACCTAGGGTGGGTACAGCCCAGACCTTTTCTGGGGCCAACACACCCACCTCCCAGTTGCTGGGAGTACTAGCAGCTGATACCCAAGGCCGTACCGCCTCCCCAGGGGTGCAAAAGCCCAGCCTCCAGGCTGCCATTCTGGACACTTTAAAGGGGCCATCTGCGCTTCAAAGCTCCTAGGATCAACTGAGGCCTGGGGGGCAGCTACAGTCAGTAGTTTCCTCCATCAGAGGAAAAGGCTTGTTGATCACAGGGGGCTGGGGGGGGCGGGTCGTACTACCTCTTTAAGAATCCACTGGATGGATGCTCTGGTGAGAAGAAGAAACTCATAGACTCTCTGGCCGTTCTTCTAAGTCCTGACCCACTTGGCCTCCCTCTAGACACTCCTCATCCCCCTTCTGGTTGCTTTCCTCCTTTCTGTGGCATTTATCACCTTCGAACGTACTACGTCACTTCCTTATCTATGTGTCTGCTATTTGCATTTCGGGCTTCCCTGGTGGTTCAATGGTAGAGAGTCCACCTCCAGTGCAGGAGACCTGGGTTTGATCCCTGCATCGGGAATATCTCCCGGAGAAGGAAATGGCAACCCATTCCTGTATTCTTGCCTGGGAAATCCCATGGACAAAGGGGCCTGGTGGGCTACAGCCCATGGGGTCGCAAAGAGTGAGACATGGCTGAGCAGCTAAACAACAGATCTATGGTTCACCTTCCTCCCTTTCTGGAACGTCAGCTCCCTGGGGACAGGGATATGCACCGACTTTGTTCACTGATGCATCCCAATGCCTATGCCACAGAAGGAGTGTGTGAGCGCTGTCCTAAGGACTTCCTGGCCTCTGAGCTCTGTGTTGCTCCCATCAGCCTTATGAAGAAGCAACTATTATCACACCCAGTTTACAGCTGGGAAAACTGAGGCATGGAAAGGTTCACTTCAACCCTGGACTCTCATAGCTAGAAATGCAGAGCCAAGGTGCCAACCCAGTCAGTCTGGTTGCAGGGTTTGTGCTCTTAACTATCCCAGGCATGGCCAAGACACACACACACACAGAGAAACAGGTTGATTTGCGGCTCTGTGCATACTAAGTTGCTCGAGTCACGTCCAACTCTTTGTGACGCCATGGACTGTAGCCCGCCAGCCTCTTCTGTCCAGGCAAAGATACTGGAGTGGTGCAAAGAGGCAAATTTCCAGCAGAACCCCCAACCCTATCCTAATATTCAACGTTGGCATGTCAGATCTGAGGCAGCAGAGTGCCTTCCTGTATGCGCTTCCCCTCTGCAGTGGGTTGAATACGGACCTTCAAAAAGACACATCCAAGTTACAATCCCCTGGAACCTCTGAAGGTGAAAAGGGCCTTGGCCCATGTAATTAGAGATGAGGTCATCCAGGATTTAGGGTGGGCCCTATCCCTCTCTTAAGAGGGAGAAAAGGAGCAGACACACTGGCGCGCGAGGAGGCCATGTGAGGAGGAGGCGGAGACTGGGGAGGCGCAGCCACCAGTCTAGGACGGCTGGCGACACCGGAAGCCGGGAGGGAGGTCAGGTGCAGATGCTGTTCAGCCTCTAGGAGGAACCAGAGCAGCTCGTCCTTCATTTTGGACGGCAGGCCTCGAGAACCGTCAGAGAATTCTCATGTGTCGTTTCAAGCTATACCCAGTTTGCGACCATTTGTTACAGCATCCGTGGGAGACTAATACACCCCCTTCCCACTTCCTCCTCGCCACCGCCCCCCACCGCCCCTTCGGCGAACCAGAGGCTTCCGCCCCCTCCCTCTAGCCTCCCCTCTCTTCTCACGTTCATCCCCACCGAAGCCGTCATCACGACGTTGACTCGGTGAGGTCCCCATGGCAACGGCTCTGATGCCAGAACCCAGGATTACAGCCCTGGGAACAGCTGCGGGTGGGGGCCCGGGAGGGGTGAGCCGAGAAAACAAACAGCGGAGGGAAGGGAAGGCGACTGACAAACCCACTGGGCTTTATGTTAGCTCTTTTTTTAAAGAAAACAAAGCGCTAAGAGAAGTCCCTCTTAACCGATGAATAATCCGTGGGTAGAAAAAGGCTGGAGGACACGTGCGGCGCCGGGGGCGGGGTGGGGGCTGCGATCCAGCCCGGCTGTGGGGTGGAGCGGGGCTCAGACAAAACCACCCTCTGGGTCCCTTCCAGACACGCCCTGAGCCAGGGGTCAGCAGCCCGGGCCTGCCTGCTCGAGGGCCCCGCAAATCCCCGGCTCAGGGAACAGCCTCGGGCCTCTGACGGTGGCCTGAGCGGGCCTCTGCCCCGTCTCGGTCCTGCTGCCCTGCCCCTGGGTGGACGCAAGCCCAGTGACCTCCGCGTGGAGCCGACCCGGGGCTGGGTCCACCTCCCCTCGGCTTCCCCGGGGCCCCCTGGACCAGTCCCCAGAGCCCCCGGCCAGCCGCCGGCCTCACCCGCTTCCGCCGTGGACTGCGCCGCCTGCCGGCCTCCTGGCCCCCACCCGGCCGGCCAGAAAGCTCCCGCCCCCAGTCCCGTCGGGGGTCCCCTTCCGAACTCGTCCTCCCTTTCTTCCTGTGCCTCCTCCTCTCGTCCATCCCGCGGACACCCCCGCGCCCCGCGTACAGCCTGTCTGCCCCGCCCAGCCGCCTGCCGCCCCAGGCCAGCTTTCATCCTCGCGGGAAGCACACATTCACGCTTTCCTTCCCCATAGTCTTCTCCCACGTCTGTGCACTCACGGGTGGACATACACTTACACGCTCACACTTACCCACTCACACATACCATCTACGCATGAACACAGACACACATACTCATTCACACCCACGCTTACACACAATACCACAGAGACACACTAACACACACTCGCACACAAAAATACTCATATGTACCCTTGCACACTCACAAACATTCTCACACAGGCACATGCAGAGTACACACTCATTCACACACTTAGATACTCGCACATACCGTAGACACATGGACACAGACACTCACACCAACACACAGACACACTCACACTCATTCACACACACACATGGAACTACACACGCCCAGTCACGCTCACAAACACTCACACCCACACACACTCTGGTTCTGGCGCTCAGGTGCAGTGGCCCCAGGCGCTGCTGTCACGGAGGTGGTCGTCGCTCAGGGTGGCAGGCAGCCCCTGCGCTGGGGCGTCACAAGCTGGAGGGGTCCAGAGGGCAAGGAGGACACGTGCTGTCTGTCTCTCTCCTCCCTCACTTTCCAGCTCACCTGACACAGCGCAAGACACACAATAGGTTCTTCAGTATTAATTAAATGAGTGGCTGAGAGTCACCCAAGAATGCAAGGCAGCTACTGTTTTGCAGCCCAGAACTTCAAAGCATCCTTTGTTAAAACCACTGTTTCTCTAAACAAGAAACAAGGAGAGTAGAGAAAGAATACCAGCATCCTTAACTGTCTGCCTGTATTCCACATACCTCCCATCCCGGAGACTTTGTTGACAAAAATCCCCCACCCAGGAAGATCTCTCTGCATCCTTCAGGCTCTCTCTGATGCCCGGCACAAGCAAACCCTTGACTTTGGGTGGTGGGTGAATAAATAAACAAATGAATCAATTAGCATCACTTTCCCCTGGGACTTGTTTAGCACAGGTCTGGGTATGGTGAAGGCATCAGTCAGAATGATTGGGTGGATGGATGGATGGAAGTGACCTTTAAAATCTGGCTTTAAACTCACTTCTAAGACACTTTCTGGAATATTTCCACTCCGCTCCAATCTCCTTCTTTATTGAGAATTTTTATGGTAGGTAATGAACTCAGCTTAAGCAATATTCCTGTATGGTTTTATCCATTTCACTCCCATGGGTGAAGGAATATGTGTGAATACTCACGCACACCACCACCACCCATTCGCCCATGGCTCCTGCAGAGCGGGGACTGGGCTGTTTCCATCATGTCTTCCTTGAAGCTGCCGTGGGGGCCTTGGAAGGCGCGCAGGGGTCCTGGCAAGGGCGGCTCCACCGCAGATGCTTCTTGGACCACATGGGGACGGGGAGTCTCCCTTAGGTACGATTTCTCCTTTATGGGAAAGTGGCCAAGTGTGGTTTCTTTTCAGGCTCTAGAGAAATGTTTGATTGTCTTTCTAGGAGCCCCACTTACAGGGCAGAGAAGTGCTAAAAGAACCCCACTCCATGTTTCCAGAAGAAGGGGAACAGGGAGCCCAGGGATGGCCCTCACTTGGGGCAGATTTGGAATCAGCTTTCACACGACAGCCTTGGCTACCACACCCTGGCTCCTCATACTCTTGTTTCCAGAAGCGAAGGGAAGGAGAAAAATGCATTTTCCAGAAAGATCTAGAAACCTCTAGAAATTGCCAGAAGTCTCTAGGCTTGTCTATCAATGCAGTGTACTAGGATGCTTTAGTCACCTGGATGTGCCCTTAAAGGGGACACAGGCTCAGCCCTGTTTCCTCTAATTAAACCAGATCAGCTAAATTAAACCAAACCAACAAAGCAGTACAGAGTGTTCCAGTGTCCTGGGAGGGGTTCTGGAGAGTGCAGCCTCCTCGTTTTCTGTTTTTTGATCTGTAAAATGGAGTGATGTCAGCACTGACCTCACAGGCTACCATGAGGACTAAACAACGGGAACCGTGTGAAATGCTTGGCATCGTGTCCTGCACGTAGCAGATGCTTAGTAACAATCGGTGACTCAGTGGGTAAAGAATCTGCCTCCAATGCAGGAGACATGGGTTCTATCCCTGGGTCAGGAAGATCCCCTGGAGAAGGAAATGGCAACCCACTCCAGTATTCTGGCCTGAGAAATCCCACGGACAGAGGAGCCTGGCGGGCTGTAGTCCATGGGATCACAAGAGTCAGACACCACTTAGTGACTAAGCCACCTTGATGATGGCAAAGATGAAGGCTAAGAAGAAACTGAGCTTTGTAGTTAGAAGACAAGTCCTTCCAACAGGCCACTCGGTTGCCTGGCTGCCATTGGCCAGGGCCTTTGCAGCTCCACGCCTCTACCCACCAAAAGCATCCACAGAACCAACAGTGCCCCCTACAGGTCTTGGCCTGCACAGACTGTCTGACACATGGCTGGCTGCCTCTGGGAGCAGAGGGTTAAAATGCGCAAGGGACTGTTCCCCTGCAACGAGAAGGTTCCTCAGAGTTCTGCTGGAAGCCAGATTTCATCTCCAAAGGGGGCATTCCTAGAATGCACAGCTGCCTGGCTTCATCCAGCTCCTCTGTCCTCTTCCTCTCGAGCTTCTGAAGCCTACTGGGTTCAGCACAGACGTTGGGCTGGGGGACAAGAGACCTGGATTCAAGGACAGTTCAGCCACTGGCTGGCTCTGCAACCTCAGACAAGTCCTCTGACCTTCCCAGGCCTTTTTCCTAGAAAACTTCCAAAGTTCCATACAACTGCCAAGCTTAGAATTCCCTGAACTCTGCCAAGCCTCTATCCAGGAGTTCGAGATGTATGTAGCAATGGAGCAAGGTTCTCTGGGGGCCCCAGTGGCTCATCCAGAGAGGTGAATATCTAGCAGATTGCACCTGGCTCTATCCTCCCAATCCAGTCCTGGGGGCCGGTCTGTTCCTCGGGGCTGTGTGTTTGGGCAGCCGCGCATCCACACCTGTCTGGCTTCCTCCGGTTTGTGTGCGAGCTGGACCAGCCTGTTTTTATCTGGTATTTTTCAGGGTCACCTTATGCGTGGAGTTTGTGATGAAGCCTTCCAGCGATACTTCCTGACTGGAGCAAATTTGCCTTCTAGAACGGCCCAAGAAAAGGTCGTGGCTGGGGAGTCTGTATTGCTCTGTCACAGAAATTAAAGGGGCAGTTTGCCACAATAGAGGCCTGTCTGCTTGGCAGCCGCTCACCCGGGCAGCCTCCTCCTGCTTCCTGCTCTGATGCTGTGGGTATGAATCCTCTTTTCGCTTCAGGCAGCATAAACTCACCGTCTTTGGAGCTACAGGTAAACCACTGATTACAGCTACCCTCCACCCAGGCCGCTGCACCCTGTGATTAAAATAACTGCTGTTGGGACTTAGAGAACGAACTTATGGTTGCCGGGGCAGGAAGGTGAGGGGAAAGGAATAGTTAGGAAATTATGTCTGCTCTGTTTAAAATGGACAAGCAACAAGGACGTCCTGTACAGCACAGGGAACTCTGCTCCACGTTATGCGGAGGTTGATGGGAGAGGAGTCTGGGGGAGAATGCGTATGTGCGTATGTATGGCTGAGTCCCTTTGCTGTCCACCCGGAACTGTCACAACACTGGTAATCAGCTACGTGTGTGTGTTCTCAGTTGCTTCAGTTGCGTCCGACTCTCTGCAACCCTATGGACTGAGGCCTCCAGGCTCCTCTGTTGGTGGGATTCTCCAGGCAAGAATACTGGAGTGGGTTGCCATGCCCTCCTTCAGGGGATCTTCCCAACCTAGGGATCAAACCCGTGTCTTCTGTACCTCTGGATTCTTTATCCTCCGAGCCACCTGGCTGCTGCTGCTGCTAAGTCGCCTCAGTCATGTCCGACTCTGTGCGACCCCATAGACGGCAGCCCACCAGGCTCTGCTGTCCATGGGATTCTCCAGGCAAGAGTACTGGAGTGGGGTGCCATTTCCTTCTCCAATGCATGAAAGTGAAAAGTGAAAGTGAAGTCGCTCAGTCATGTCCGACTCAGCAACTCCATGGACTGCAGCCCACCAGGCTCCTCCATCCATGGGATTTTCCAGGCAAGAGTACTGGAGTGGGGTGCCATTGCCTTCTCCCTGAGCCACCTGGGAAGCCCCATTAATCAGCTATACTCCAATATAAAATACAAAGTTTAAAAAAAAATCTGCTGTGAGGCTTAGGGGAGCCTTACAGAAGGGTTTACTGTACACCAACTTTTTCCCAGGGGGCAGTTCTCTTTATTTGCCCAACGATGACCCAAAGAGTGTGCAAGCTGGCAGAGCGGGTGGGNGCTGGCAGAGGGGGGGGGGGGGGGGGGCTTGCCTCAGAAAGTCAACGTACTAAATCATTTTCAGTGGTTATTTACTGGGACAGGGACCTGGATGTTACTGAAGATGTGAATTTTCTGTTCTTAATTTATACAAATATTTTAAAGTGGTTGCTTTTTTTTTCCCCCCTATGTTTTAAGTTAACAAAAACTTGAGCACCTTCCCCAAGGGAAATGCATATGTTGAAATGTCTTAATTTCATCTTCATGCAAATTAAGACAGAGACAAGAAAGCGCAGTGTACTGAGTCCAGTTGGTGGTGGGATTTGATGGTGGGGAGGGGCGCGATGGAAAGGAAGAAGAAGATAACCCCTCACATCTGGCTCCCAGCATCCCTGAACACTTGGCATTTGATTAATTTTGTGGGCTTCTCTATAAGGAACAGTTCTCATCAGTACTCCAAGTCTGTCTTTGTTTAGCTGACTTACTATCCTCATCTCACTCCTGAAGGGGTTTATTGCAACCTCATCCTCAGTCGCTCTGCATAGATTTGAATTTCACAAATGAAATCTATAGCCGGGAAAGGTTTTATTCCCTTTGCTGAGCTGCACTGTCTCCATCCCTTTGCAGGAGTCATGGGACTCCTGAGATGGTTTTTGCTTGGGGGTCCCTCTGTTACGGGGAGGGAGTGAGACAACCTCCCAACAGTGACTCTCGGTGAACCGAAATTGACATCTGCAACACACGGTGTGAGAAAAGATCCCGATTGAGAAAGAAGAAGTATAACCTCATGTCTCAGAAAAGGAAGAAACTGCTGCTAACCTAATTGGCTCACATCTGAGCTCTTGAGAGCAGAGACAACAGAGCAAAGAAAATGCCCCGTGTCTCAGCATTGCAGCCGAGACCCGGCAGCCAACTCCCACCCTGGCTGCTTCGGGGTCAAGGATGGAGGCATACAGCTTGGCTAAAGCCAGGTCACCTTGAGGAAGTATCACTTCAAAACTGTCAGGAAAAGCCTGGAAACTGTCAGAGGCTCTGACATCCCTAGCACTGGCGAATCTTGACTCCTCGCATGACAGCAAAGCTCAGGGGCATGCCATTTTCAGACAGTTCTTGGCAAGATGCCTCTGGATATTACAGTTCTTGCAGGAGCAGACAGCCGAGAGGGCAAGGTGAACACCAGCGCTGGCGGCACCATGTCTTCATTCAGGGAAGACGCTTCTCTGATCATTTTCTGCAAGACCTTGAGCCAAACTGTATGAGGCCAGCATACGTTTTTTTTTTTTTTCTTTCACTTTTTATTACAAGAAATGACAAGTATATACAAATAGACTAATGCAATAAACCCCTCTGTGTACCCATCCTGCACCTTCAACAATTATCAACATCTTGTTTTTCTTATTTCATCTATTTCTCTTTCCACTCAATGCCTCTCCTCTTATTTTGTTTAGTTTTTTTTAGAAAAAAAGTATAATGCATTGAAATGAACAGGACTTTGCTCTACATTTTGACAAAAGAATATGTTCGTATAACCTGTAGAAGAAGAAAAGTTATTTTCGATCTTCTTAGGGTCTTTGGCTGGGTCTGAAAATGAAGCTCATAAAGATGAATTGACAAGAGAAATGCGTATACAATTTATTGAATTTTCACATGTACGGGGGTGCTTTCACAAGGAAGTCAAGACCCAAGGAAGTAAGCAGAGCAGGAAGACTTTATACTTTTTAGACAAAGGACTATATATCTACGAAGCATTGACAAGACAAAGGGTTTGGGGTTAGGGTAGTAATTGTTGAAGAAGCAACTAAGGAGATAAGGATTATTTTAAAGAGCTTTGTTTGTACAGATTTCTTGGACCTAGATTCCCACTCTCTGGGGATAAGAATGTCTCCCTTCCACCTTAAAATATTCAGTATGCCAAGGTGCCATATTTTGGGTTAGCAGGTCCCGAACTCCATCAAACCCACCTTCTTATTAGAATATATCAGGTTGGCCAAAAAGTTTGTTTGAGTTTTCCATACCATGTGCCAAAAAAGTCACACGAACTTTTTGGCCAACCCAAAAAAACGTGTCCATCTTACTAGAATGATCTGTAATGCCTCTTCCCAGTTAATATCCCCAACTCCCATCATGCAACCATCATCCTGATTTTTTCACCATAGACTTGTTTCACCTATTCTAGAAATTCATGTAAGTATGACCACGCAGTGTATACCCTTTGGTGTCTGAATTCTTTTCATCTGCATGACTTTGGTGCGATTCTGTTATATCATTACAAGTATGACCAGCTCATTCCTTTTATTCCCCCATAGTCCTGTGTGGATATTTTGCTCCTGTGCATCCATCCTCCTGTGGTATCCTTCCCAGTTTTGTTGTTATTAATGGAACTGCAGTGAACAGTTACGTGAAAATTTTTTGTGAACGTATGTTTTCATTTCTCTGAGATAAACAGCTAGGAGCGGACTTATGGGGGCAAAGGATAGGTACACCAATTAACTGGCTAAAAAGTCATCAAAAGTTTCTCTAAAGTAGCTTTTTAATAACATTTTACATCCCCACACACCATGCATGAGACATTTGGTTGACCTACATACTCGTCAATATCTGATGATGTTGACAGTCTGTGTTAGCCTAACGGGATCTGAGTTGGTATGTTGTGTATCTCATTGAAGCTTTAACTTACCTTTCCCTGATGACTAATAAAATGCTCAACGCTTTACATCTGCTTGTTGGCTTCCTTTGTAAAGGGTCTCTTAAAATCTTTTGACCATTTTGTATCGCGTGCTCGTCTTTTCATTACTGAGTTGTAGATGCTTATGACACAGCCTAAATCCGAGTCCTTAATCAGATATATGTTTCATGGATGCTTTCTCCCGGTTGGTGGCCTGCATTTAATTTTGTTAAAGGTGTCTTTTGATGAGGAGGCATTTTTAATTTTGAGAAAGGCTAATTTCTCAGTTTTCCCTTTTTAAAAAAATGTATTCACTTTTGGCTGCTCGGGGTCTTTACTGGTTTGCACAGGCTTTCTCTACTTGTGGCGGGTGGGGCCTGCTCTTCACTGCAGTGTGTGGGCTTCAGTGCTGCTGGTGCCTGGGCTTAGCTGCTCCAAGGCGTGCGGAATCTGCCCGGACTAGGGATTGAACCCGTGTCCCCTGCGTTGGTAGGCATATTCTTATCCACTGTGCCACCAGGGAAGTCCATCATTTTTTCTTCCACAGTGATCATTTTCTGTGTCCTGTCTAAAAACTCTTGACCTACTCTAGGTTGCAAAGATAATCTCACTTTTTTCTCTAAAAGCTATCTAATGTTCATTTTTATATTTGGTTCCGTCACTACTCTCCTGCTAATTGCTGTGTACTGTGTGAGGTAGGGATTGAGATTCTTTTTTTTCCCCATGTGGATATCAAGTTGTTCCAAAAGCATTTGTTCAAAAAATTTTCCTTCCTTCCTCGAAATATTTTGGTGCCCTTGTCAAAAATCAATTGCTCATGGAAGTGTAAGTCTATTTCTGGCCTCACTATTCTGTTTCGTTGACCTTCGTCTATTATTATGGCAACACAACACTGTTTTGATGACTTTATAGTGAGTTTTGAATTTAGGAAGTACATATTTTTCAGTGGCTTTGTTCTTATTTCAAGATTTACTGGATATTTTAGGTCCTTCGTTTTTTTATATGAATCTTAGAAGCATATTAGCAATTTCTCTTTGTGAAAAAATCTAGAAGGATTTTGACTGAGATTGTATTGAAACTCTAACTTAGGGAGAATTTACATCTTAATTCTAGTGACTCATCTAACCCTTGAGCATGATATATCTCTCCTTTCATTTACTACAGAAATCGTCATTGTTATAGAAATTACAAAGTCACGTGACAGAAATTATGTTACAATTACAGAATCCGTCATTTATCCCAGCAGCATGTTGTACGTTTATATGTAGAGGCCTTGCAGATGTTTTGGTAAATTTAGTCCTGCTGTGGACCAAATCATGTACCCCGCCCAACACCACCACCACTGAGAACTTTATACAGTGAAGCCCTAACTCTCAATGTTATTATTGTTGGAAAGAGAGCTTTTAGGAGGAAACGAAGGTTAAATGAGGGCTTCCCTGGTGGCTCAGTGGTAAAGAACCCACTTGCCAGTGCAGGAGATGTTGATTTGATCCCTGAGTTGGGAAGATCCCCTGAAGAAGGAAAAGGCAACCCACTCCAGTCGTCTTGCCTGGGAAATCCCATGGACAGAGAAGCATGGTGGGCTACAACCCATGGGGTCACAAAAGAGTAGAACAGGACTTAGCAACTAAATAACAACTACAAGGTTAGACGAAGCCAAAGACTAGAGTCCTGCTCTGATAGAATCGGTGGCCTGATGAGGAACAGATTCTTCCCCCCGCCCCAGTGGCATGCAGGCACCAAAGAAATGCTATGTGAGCATACATGGAGGAAGTGGCCATCTGCAAGTCAGAAACTGATCTTTTCCCAGAACCCAACCTTGCTGGCACCCTGGTCTGGGACTTCCAGCCTCCAGGACTATGAGAAAATGAATGTCTATTTCTGCCTAGCCTGTGGTATTTCGTTATGGAAGCCCAAGCAGACTAATAAAATTCCTAAATGCTTTATAGCTTTAAGGATATTATAAATGGAATTTTTCTAATTGTTTCTACTATTCTATTAAAAAACTACAATTGACTTTATTATACTGACCGTGTAGCCTGAAGCCATAGTGCATGATGTTTAGTCTCCCTTGTCCGATCCCTTGCAGTCCCTTGGACCATAGCCTGCCAGGCTCCTCTGGCCCTGGCGTGTTCCAGCCAAGAATACTGGAGGAGGAGCTTGCCGTTTCCACTTCCAGGGGATCTTCCTGACTCAGGGCAGAGACTCCTGCACTGGCAGGCGAATTCTTTACCTCTGAGCCACCTGGGAAACCATGTTGAATCCTCTTAATAGTATTTTTTAGGTTCCACACGTCAGTGATAGCATACAGTATTTCCCTTTGTCCGACTTATTTCACATAGCATAATAACCTCAGGGTCATCTGTATTGTTGCAAATGGCAAAATATCATTCTTTTTTATGGCTGAGTAGAATACAATTGTGTGTGTGTGTGTGTGTGTGTGTGTATACCTTATCCATTCATCTGCTGATGGACACCGAGGTTGCCTCCATATCTTGGCTATTATAAATAATGCCACTGTGACCATTGGGGTATATGTATCTTTTTGAATTTGAGTGGAATCGCCAGGTCATATGGTAGTTCTGTTTTGGTGTTTTGAGGAATCTCCATACTGTTTTCCATAGTGGCTGCACCAACCGTATAGGAGGGTTCCCTCATCTCCACATCCTCACCAACATTCTTTGTGTTCTTTTAACCAGCTGAGCCACCAGGGAAGCCCTTTTGTGTTCTTTTTGACAATAGCCATTCTGATAGGTATGAGGTAAAAACTCATAGTGGTTTTGATTTGCACTTCCCTGATGATTAGCGATGTTGAGCATCTTTTCATGTGCCTTTGGCTACATTAATTAATTTTTGAATATTCAACCAATCTTACATTCCTGGAATAAATTCTACTTGGTTATGATGCATTAGTCTTTTTATTTGTTGCAAGATTCAACTGGCTAATATTTTGTTATGGATTTTTACATCTATGTTCATGAGGAATATTGGTCTATATTTTTTTCTTGTATTAGCTTTGTCAAACTTCAGTATCAGGGTTATATTGGCCTCATGAAATGAGCTGGAACATTTTCTTTCTCTCTCTATTAAAAACAATAAATTTATCAATGTGCTCTCTTCATAAGGAAAATAGTGTAAGTAAAATTAGCCTTGGTATTTGATAGAATTAGCCAGTGAAGCCATCTGAGCCTGGAGTTCCTTTGTGTGAAGTTTCCTGATAACAAATTAAATTTCTTGGAAATTCAGATGTCCTATTTCACCTGATGTCAGTTTTCATTAAGTCATGTTTTCCAAGAAATTAGTCCATTTCATCTAATTTGTCAAATATTTTACAACAAAGTTGCTTACAATACTCATTATCCCTTACACATCAAAGAGTCTATAGTGATGGCCCTTTTTGTGTTCCTAACATAGCAATTTATATTTTCCCCTCTTTTTTCTTGATCAGTCTTTCTAGAGGTATACAATTTTATTTATGTTTTCAAATAACCAACTTTTGACTATTTTTTTATTTTCTATTTCTATGAATTCTGCTCCTTTGACTGCCTCCCTCATGCTTACTTTGGATTTAATTTGCTTGTCTTTTTCTAGCTTTTTAATATACAAATTTAGAATATTTATTTTAAACTTTTCTTCCTTTATACTATATAATTCCTTAAAGCTATAAATTTTTCTATAAGCATCAATTTAGCTGCATTTCACACATTTTGATATATAAAAGTTCTGTTATCTTTTACCTTGAAATGTTTTCTAATATCCTTTGTGTGTGTGTATGTGTGTGTGTGTGTGTGTGTGTGTGAAATTCATGGGTTATTGAGAAATGTTGTTTAATTTCCAAAGCTGCAGACTCTTATTCATTGTTCTTGATTTCTAATTTAATTCCATTGTGTCAGAGAATATATTCTGTAAGATTCCAATCTTTTAAAATTATGGAGAGTTGTCCTGTGGGCTACCATATGTCTTTCAACTGTTTAATGTATGTTTGGAAAGAATGTGTATTCTACAGTTGTTGCATGTATAGCTCTATAAATATCATTAGGTTGGGATAATTGATAACATCTTTCAAATATTTTATGTTCTTACTGACTTTTTTTTCATTAACCATTTTACAAGTAGTGAGGCAAGGCGCTAAAGTCTCTGAATGATCCTGGGTTTCTCTGGTTCTCCTTTCAGTTCTTTCAGCTTTTGGTGTGTGACTGTGGAGCCCTGTGACTAGATTCACACACATTTTAAATTGTTCTGTCTTCTTCATATTTGGGCTCTCTTAACGCTATGTGAGAGTTGGACTGTGAAGAAAGCTGAGCACCGAAGAATTGATGCTTTTGAACTATGGTGCTGGAGAAGACTCTTGAGAGTCCCTTGGACTGCAAGGAGATCCAACCAGTCCATCCTAAAGGAGATCAGTCCTGGGTGTTCATTGGAAGGAATGATGCTAAAGCTGAAACTCCAGTACTTTGGCCACCTCATGCGAAGAGTTGACTCATTGGAAAAGACTCTGATGCTGGAAGGGATTGGGGGCAGGAGGAGAAGGGGATGACTGAGGATGAGATGGCTGGATGGCATCACCGACTCAATGGACGTGGGTTTGAGTGAACTCCAGGAGTTGGTGATGGACAGGGAGGCCTGGCGTGCTGTGATTCATGGGGTCGCAAAGAGTCAGACACGACTGAGCGACTGAACTGAACTGAACTGAACATTATGAAATGTCTCTCATCTCTGGTGATATCCCTTTGTCTTAAAGTCTACTTTGTCAAATAGTAATATAGCTATCCCAGCTTTTTGGGGGGAGGGCTGCAGTGCATGGCATGTAGGACCTTAGTTCCCAATCAGGGATCGAACCCACACCCTCCATAGGGGAAGCATTGAGTCCCAACCACTAGACCACCAGGGAACTTTACACTCCAGCTTTCTTATAATTTAGCATTTGCATGGTGTGTCATTTTCCATCCTTTTACTTTTAGCCTGCTTATGTCTTTGTATTTAAAATCCCTGTCTTATAAGTGTTTAGTGGGTCTTATAATTTTTATTCAGTTTGACAATCTCTGCTTTTTAGAATGAGTGTTTGTAGTTGTTAGTTGTGTTCTACTCCTTGTCCTCCCATGAACTGCGGCACACCAGGCTTCCCTGTCCTTCATCGTCTCCTGGAGTTTGCACACATTTACGTCCTTTGAGTTAGTGCTATCCAGCCACCTCATCCTCTGTCGTCCCCTTCTCCTCCTGCCTTCAATCTTTCTCAGCATCAGGGTCTTTTCCACGGAGTCAGCTCTTGGCATCAAGTAGCCAAAGTACTGGAGCTTCAGCTTCAGCATCAGTCCTTCCAATGAATATTCAGGGTTGATTTCCTTTAGGATGGACTGTAAGAAGTGTTTAGTCCATTTATTTTGTAATAAAGTTATTGATATGATTGAATTTAATCTGCCATCTTGCTCTTTGCTTTCTATGTTCTCATTTGTTTTCTTCCTCTGATCCTCCTTTCATGCCTTCCTTTGTGCTAATATGTTTTACTATTCCATTTTGATTCCAACTTTGGCTTTTTAGAGCTGTCATCTATAATATTTGGGCTTCCCTTGTGGCTCAACTGGTAAAGAATCTGCCCGCAATGCGGGAGAACTGGGTTCACTCCCTGGGTTGGGAAGATACTCTGGAGAAGGGAAAGGCTACCCACTACAGTATTCTGGCCTGGAGAATTCCACAGACTGTATCGTCCTTGGGGTCGCAAAGAGTCAGACACGACTGAGCGACTTTCACTTTTCACTTTCTATAATATTTACCTATTAATTCACCAGTCTACTTAGAGTTAACGTTTTAGCACTTCACATAAACTGTACAAACTTTAAAACTACGTAGTCTCATTGCCCCTCTACCTTTGTGTTACTTTTGCCACATATATTACTTCCATGTTTAAAAATACTCGCAATAGATATTTTTTAACATATATTTATTTGGCTGCACTGGGTCTTAGTTTTGACATATGGCATCTAGTTCCCTAAGCAGGGATTGAGCCTGGGCCCCCTTCATTGGGAGCTCAGAGTCTTATCCACTGGACTACCAGGAAAGTCCAGACAATATAGCTTTATAAGTTTTGCTTTAAATAGTCATATGCATTTTTTTCTCTGTATTTTAAAGAAATAGATAAAATATAAAAGGCTACACCACTTTCCAGTTGGTGCCTGGAAGGCTACAGTCCATGGGGTCAAAGAGAGTCAGACAAGACTAGTGACTTAGCACATGCACACAAAAAGTTATACACATATATAAGACTATATACTTATATTAGTTTATTCCTTTATTCCTTTCTGCTGATTTATCATCTGAAGTCATTTAATTTCAGTCTAAAGAATTACCTTTAGCATTTCTTGTAGTACAAGTCTGCTGGAAATTCTCTGTTTTTATTTTTAAATGTCTTAATCTTTATTTTTGAGGGCTAACTTAACTGGGTATAGAATTCTATATGTTGGAGTTTTTCTGAATTTTAAAGTTAGGTTTTACTCTCTTCTGGCTTCTGTTTGCTCTGATGAGAAGTCAGCCATCAAAGTATTTCTTAATAGAATGTGCTGTTTTTCCCTGAGTGCTTTCAAGCTTTTCCCTTTATCTTCGGATTTCAACTGTTTGACTATAATGCACCGCAGCAGACTTCTCTTTATATGTATCCTGTTTGGAGCGCATGACCTTATCAGATTTGCACATTAATGCCTTTCACAAAATTTGGGGAGATTTTAGTTAATAATTCTGCAGATACATTTCTGCCTAACTTTCTGTCTCCTCTCCTTCTGGTACTCTAATTACCAGGATTTTTAGCTTGATATCATCCCATAGGTTTATGAGGTTCTGCTCATTTTTCTACCATTTTTTTCCTCTTTACTCTTCTCATTAAATAACTTCTATTGATCTGTCTTCAAATCCACTGGCTCTTCTTCCATCTCGGATCAACTACTAAATGATTCAAGGAACTCTTTCATTTCAGTTATGTATATTTTGGAGGTAGAACTGCAGAGCCCAGTACAGTAGTCAGTATATGTCTATTTAAATTCAAATTAAATAAAATTACAGGTCAATTCCTTCTTCACAGTAGTTGCATTTCTTACGTTCAACGGCCAAGTTGCCTGGTGGCTTCAGTGTTGGACGGTGCAGGCGCAGACTCTTCTCATCACTATGGAAAGCTCTGTTATATTTCTTTACTGAGATTTCCTACCTTTCACAATGGAAATATTTTCCTTTAAGTCTTAGAATAACTTCATAATAGATGCTTTAAATTCCTTTGTACTTGCAACACCTGAATCACCATGGGGTCAGTTTCTATTGATGGCCTTTTGCTCCCCTTAAATATAAGTAATATTTTCCTCTTTCTTCACCTGTCTAATGATTTTTGATTGGATACTGGTAAGTTTTAATGATACATTGTAGAGGCACTGGAGCGCCCCCCCACCACCTTTTTTTTTTGTCAATTTATTCTAGCAGGTAGTTAAGCTGACTGGACTCAAGTTTATCTTGTTTTTGAACAGCTCTCTACTCAGCTCCTTCAGCTTCCAGCTGCTGCTTCTTCCCCGCTGGGGCACATAGAGTCCTTTCTGATTATATACACCTTAGATGTGCCTAGAATTTAGGTGGATCTTATATGTAAATTTGGGGGCTCACTTTCTCTACAGCATCCTTCCTTCAAGAATTTCCCACCCCACCCAAACTTTCTGACTTTCTTCCAGCCCTGAACTCTGTTCTCCAACACATGAAGCCAGCACAGCTATGGCTTTCTGCCACTTCAATGTATGCACATTTGGGAGTTCTGGGTAAAAAATCTATGATGAGAAAACAGCTATTTTTAGATGCTGCCTAGGCATTTTATAGTATGACAACCCTGCTCACACCCAGAGTCTGGGCATTTAGATAAGGACCTGAGCTTAGGATTTCTGCCTCAAGTTCCTGCTTTGCTTTTGCTGGGGGACCTTTAAAAATAACCACTTAAGAGTTGAGCCTGAAATAAGTTAGTGGCCTCTGCCCCGACCGGCTTATAAGCAATAGATGCTTGCTACTCTGCTCTCTGTCTCCTGCTTACTCATGCCCCGAGACAGAACCGCCCTTTCCCCAGCTGTGTCCCTGCCCCTCATTCTGGGACCCTTAAGCAGTAAATGTTGTGGCTTTCCTTCCTTTGCATGGGTACAGTAAAACCGTACCTTCAATCAAAATGACCCTGGGGTTTTCACTTCTGCAAAGTGGGAGCTTGGACGCTGAGGGAGCTCCCCACCAACCCTGTGTGGCTGGCCTCCTCATTTGGCCATCATCTGCATATTCTTAGTTTAATTCGCCAGCCACAGGCCTCCCTTCTCAAAGTCTCAAACTTATACAAGTCACCCATGCAGTTAGTCTTTCAAGGGGAGATGCCTCCCCAATTTCTATTTTTTAACTGCTCGTCTTCTTATGTTT
>SJYQ01096349.1:0-103773 GCA_006410935.1 Redunca redunca | reverse complement strand
CCCCCCAAGCGTTATTCACTCCATTTGCATTGCTGAAGATTTGACCTTGGGGCATGTGGCTTTAGGTGGGAAAGCTTCCATTTGTTCTCTGTCCCAGGGAGGAAACTCAAAGGCTAGGCTCCTGTTGTTAACCACCAGAATCCAAAATGATAAGTACTCCTGGGTTACAGTTACAAACGTTCTCCAAGGAAGGTAGACTACTATCTAAGAAGAAACCAGAACAATCCTATCTAGACCTAACTTTCTTTCAATCCTTTTGAAAACTAAAATTTATTTTTTTCCTCTCAGGAAAAAAAAAAATTGATAGAGCTTGAACATCTAACAGCATCACTATCATCATCCACTAAAAAAGAATTCTCCTTCAACCACCTACACATACCGGTAGGTTACATTCATACAGAAATCTAACATCCCAGGGATAATTTGTCAGTAGACACACATGAGGTTGTAGAGAAACCACATAACCTACTGGGAAAGCGTGAATGTGGAGTCCAGTCCGACCATCTTTTAGCTATGTGGCCTTGGGAAGTTTTTTTTAACCTCCCTAAGCCACACCTTTCTCTCATCTGCGTGTGCGTTCTCAGTCACTTGGTCGTGTCCGACTGTTTGTGACCCCATGGACTGTAGCCCGCCAAGCTCCTCTGTCCACGGAATTTTCCAGGCAAGAATACTGGAGTGGATTGCCATTTCCTTCTCCACATCATCTGGTAAAGTTGGAATAATAATATCATCCTTGTAAGGTTGTTATGAGAGTTGAATGATGACACATGAAAAGTACCTCCTGTAATACAGATGACAGAGGCTCTCAAGAATTCTATTTCCCATCCCCTTCCTTCATCTCTATTTATAGCATCCCCAGAGTCTCTACAACCAGCCTCATGAAATCCAGTTGAAAGTTAAGGTCCTACCAGCAGTGAGAGCTTTCCCAAATTTATCCACAGCTTATCACGGATAACGGTTCTCTAAATGTTTGTAAATCATGTAGAAAGTCCCTGAGCATGGCACCTTCAATTTAGAATTTCTGAGCACTACTTCAGTTTCCTAGAGCTTCCCAGGTGTTGCAGTGGTAAAGAATCCACTTGCCAATGCCCCTGCAAGAGATAGGATTTTGATCCCTGGGTTGAGAAGATCCCCTGGAGCAGAAAGTGGCAACCAACTCCAGTGTTCCTGCCTGGGAAATCCCATGAACAGTGGAGCCTGGCCGGCTACAGTCTATGGGGTCACAAAGAGTCGGACACAACTGAGCAACTGAGCACACGCTTCAGTTTCCTACGGTTTCATGGAAATTCTGCTTTCTATGATTCCTGAACATTTCAATGAAGTTCTCCAGTTCAGGGGAATCATCTGATGAGTAAGTCTCTTTGAATGACCTCGTACCCAGATGAGAGGAAAACTAGGATGTCATAGTTTCCAATGTCACCTTTTTAGTCTACAGCATCAAAGCTGCTGCTCTTCATCCTTCCTGAAATAAAATTCTTGCAAACCTGGCTGCATCGCTCCCAAAACCGGACAAAAGCTTCCAGCTTTCCTGGGGGTTTTCACTGCTTTCAAATGTATCTTCCGTAAAAGGCAACCACGTTCAGTCGCTTTAGTGTCTTTTGGGAAAAGTCCTTCCATGTTGGGTCCACCGTGAGCATCTCCTTCCCAGGATGTCGCGCAGTTACTGACTTCTTGGTTTGTGCTAGCTGATTGCAATGTTCTGTTTCTTATACCAGCAGCTTGCCTAAAGCATCAGAACCGCGCTCATCCACAACACACGAGGTGGCCCCGAGGCTCCAATTACTCAGCACTCAAGAACAATGTCATCGCAGGAAGGAACAGTCCACAGGCTGCTGGAGAGCCCTCCCTCTGTCTTCGCAGGAGTCAAGTTGCTATCTGTGTGGGGCTGTCTCTACAAACTGTTCTCGCCACAAGACTCCTGGGGGGATTTCTCTGTAATGATGAGTCTTCTTCCCCCATGAAAGAGACTGCTGTTCAGTGTTTAGAACTAAAAATACACTGTTTGCCAGTGAGTGCCAAGAGGCAGGCCTGAATCATGATGGACTACCTAGTTGCCCACTCAGGCATATCAGGCTGTGTGCATCCACAGAAAGTTATCACCCGGATTCATTCATTCACTGAAAGTATATTTGAGAGCTGGCTCTAGGGAGACAGCAGAGGACAAGGCTACAAGAGCTGGTTAGTTCTATCAGATGACCTTGCTGAGGACAGGAACCAGGATTGACTGAGTGGGGGCTTTTCATGGAAGACCCACTACGTGTTAACACTACATGCAAACTATACTACGTATACATCTTCTCTAACCCGTACCACATAGATTATCCAGATGAAGGCACCAAGCTTGCACAGGTCTAAGAAGCAGAGCAGGGACTTTCCCGGTGGTTCCAGGGGTTACCAATTTGCCTGCCAATGGAGGGGACACGGGTCCAATCCCTGATCCAAGAAAGTTTCACATGCTGCAGGGCAAATAAGACCATGCCCCACAACTACTGAGCCTGTGCTCCGGAGCCTGCGAGTTGAGACTACTGAGCCTACACGCCCTAGGGCCCGTGCTCTGCAACAAGGGAAGCCACTGCAGAGAGAAGCCTGAGCACCGCAACTAGAGTCACCCCCATTCCCTTCAGCTAGAGAAAGCCCTCACTGCAATGAGGACCCAGCACAGCCAAAAAAAATAAATTTAAAAAAATGAACCAGAGCTGGGATCCAAACCTCAGTGGAAGTATCTCCCTAGCCCATACACTCCTGCCTGACACTTCCAGAACCAGACATGGAGGCTATAGTAGCATCATAGACTGAAGGTCCCACCAGCCTTTCCATCTATAGAATGGAGCCCCCCACATACATGTGCCAATTTAAAGAGAGTGTGGTGGGGAGGGAACTAGGAGAATGGGGCTAACCTGCCTGCATCTAGTTCCTGGTTCTACACGTTAGCTTTCGGCCTCTCTGTGCCCCAGTTGCCTCATTGGTAACTCATGAGTGCATGCTAAGTCGCTTCAGTCGTGTCTGACTCTCTGCTACCCCATGGACTGTAGCCTTCCAGGCTCCTCTGCCCGTGGGATTCTCCAGGCAAGAACACTGGAGTGGGTTGCCATTTCCTTCTCCAGGGGATCATCCCAACTCAAGGATCAAACCTGTGTCTTCTGCATTAGCAGGATTCTTTACCACTGTGCCACCAAGGAAGCCCCATATAAATGTAAATATCTCCAAATGCCATCACTTTGGGCCTAGAGCTTCAACATAGCAATTCTGGAGGGACACAGTCAGCCTACAGTAATGAGTGGAGCATATTAAGAGATCAATAAATGTCAGCTCCACCTGCAAGGCATGGCAAAGTTGCACAAAAATCCTCCAGGCCACTTTCTTGGTCCAAGACCATTACACAGCAGGGCAAGGAGCAACCCATCTGCCAGAGGCATGGGGTCATTATTTATCCGAACTAGCCTTCATTTTGTATTTTGGGGAGAGGTATTTTCTGGGGAAGTTAGTCCACCACTTTTTGCAGCCTTAAAGGATGCCTTTTAAGAGGCTGCTTCTTCCTTCCCTACTTCCTTTCCTGCGGCTCAGCGCCTTGGCCACTGAGGTCATCTCTGGTTGGGGTGCATGTCCTCCTCCCCGCATGAGCCCCAAAGCTGAGAGCACTGACTCTTCCAAGCCATTTGGCGGCCCTGGTTGATTTTATCACGGTTGTGACTCTCTGGAATAGCTGCCATTAAGCTATAGCAAAGCTGGTACTATTGTGTCTACTGCTGTGTTTTCATAAATTTCTATGGGCACTTATTGAGTGCCTACTGTATGTGTCCTATGGATGCCTACTGAGTTTTCTATCTCCACCACCTCCACTATCCCCACCATCACAGCAAACATGCCTCATTATCATCTCCGAATGGAAAGCTTGCCCCATGGTTCCAGAGGAGAGGTCCCTGTCCTTCCCCTTCCAGTGTCTGCTCTCTCTCCAGCAGTCTCCGCTCAGCCTAGAGATAAAACCTTCAGGGACTAGCCCCCTGGTCTCCCGCCTTGGTAAGCTGGCCTCCCTCCACCCAAATCCCACCCTGTTCTTCATTCCCCAATGCCCTGCAGCCACCCTTAAACACATCCTGATTCATAATCTTCTTTGGCTTTTTAAACATTCTGTATTGCTGTTCCCATCCCTACCTCTCTGATCTTTCTGTATCTCTTGAGTTTTCTGCTCTCTTGAACACTCAGCTCTCTTGGACCCCTTCTCTGGTCATTGATCTTGCCCCACCTCTGCCACCACCCATCCCTAAGTCTATCACACAACTCTGAGAAACAACTGTTTCCATAGCCCAACCCCCCATCTCCAGCCACAGCAGGCTCAGGCTCTCAGAGAAGTAGCCCTTGAACTCCAGATTCACGGACGAGTTACTGACAGGTGTCTACTGCAACCTGAGTCTAGGGACTTGCAAATGGAGAAGAAATTTCAAGTGGTGGCTCCGCTCTGGATCACATTTCTACTTTGAAAAGACAACAGGTCTGGTCTGGATGCCCAGGTAGTGAGTTATCACCCTCCACTCCTGCAATTTCCATTGAGCTGATTTCAAGTGGGCTTATGTATTGTCTCTGCTACTGCCAAAAACACCGCAGGGCTCTTGAGCATACACAATAGGTGTGCAGGCGCTCCTGCACAAGTGGGTGTCCGCAACCACCCCATCATTTTCCCAGGCTTATTTTGCAGTGGTATGAAAGAGCACACAGAATTTCTAAGTCAGTTGTATTCTTTGCTGTTATTATTAGTTGTAGTGCATTGAAGAGGGACAAACAATGCAGCTTGTTCTGTCGCCTCTCCAGTCCTAGAGATTTATTTTTGAGTTTTTTTTTTTTTTTTTGGTCACTGTGTTGAAAGAACTCAAGAAAGACTAATTACTCTCCTCTCTCTTTTAGCTGAGCATAAAGCTGGATCCGACGGTGAGCCTGAGTGATCCGCTACAGGGTGGTGTTTTTGTGTCTCGGCTTGAAGGTGACTGGGGAATCTCCTGAGTCTTTGCATGTGTGTTTGGAAAATTGTGAGCATCACGTCCGGCACCCATGTCCAAGGTGGCAATCAAGGCCCTGAGCGACAGCATTAGATGCCCACGTGGATGATGGCACAGAAGGACCCTCCATCTCCCATCTTCCCAATTTCCCCTTGATCCATGAATTGTCCTGTTTGGTGCAGAAACAGTACTCTCCATTCTCAAAGCTGGGCACAGTCTTGTATAAAACCCACTCTTCTGCTTCTGATTGAGTCTTTGTGCCCCAGGACTGAGGGGTGAGGGCCCTTGGGAGCAGCCTCTGCAGGCGGGTGGTCCTGACCCCACCCCTAATCGCCAGCCCAAAGTCCCCTTACCCCGCCTTCTCTAGACTCCGCAGTGATCCTGTCCAACCACGAAGTGGTTTCACTCAGAAACTCTCCAGCGCTCACACTGCTCAGTGGGGCCAGGATCACATGATATACTCACAAAGCCTGGGTCCTTAGTTCGCAAGTACCGAAGCTGAGCCTAAGATCCCTGTGGAAGAATTTCTTAACTGGATGAATCCTTAAAGGTCAAGCATAGATAGAAATTTCCTAGATGGAAGCTCAGAGGATCCTTATAGCTGTCGGTGGCAGAACTACTGGTTTGAAATGATTCCTTAGTGGCTCAGTGATAAAGAATCCGTTTGCAATGCAGGAGACAGGGGCGTTTTACCCCTGGATCTGGAAGATCCCCTGGAGGAGGGTGTGGCAACCCCCTCCAGTATGTTGCTGGGAAAATCCCCTGGACAGAGAAGCCTGGCAGGCTACGGCCCCCCGGGTCACAATGAGTCAGAAGCGACTGAGCATGAGCAGCATGATCTGGTGAGAACCCTGGAAGTTTTGAGGAGGAGCAGCAAGTCTGCCTGCCCTCCTGCTCCCTCCAGCCAGGCCTTGAGCTGCCTGGAGTCCATCACAAGACAAACAGGGTGGGGTAGCCCAGGAGCTGGGAAAACACGTGTTCCAGCTCTGGGAGCAGGCTGTGCAACTCTGGGCCCAGCTCACCCCCTCTTTGAGCCTTTCACATTTGTAAAAGGAGGCAGTCGCATCAGATGACCTCTGGGGTTCCTACTGCTGCATGATTTTTATTGTTTTATGTTTATTTATCTTTGGCTGCGCTGGCTCTTGGTTGCAGTACACAGGCTTCCTCTAGTTACAGCTCTCTGGCTTAGTCCCCCTGCAGCATATGAGATCTCAGTTCCCTGACCAGGGATGGAACCCACATCCTCTGCAGTGGAAAGTGGATTCTTAACCACTGGACTGCCAGAGAAGTCCCCGCATGATTTTTTATTTTTAAAAAAATTCCTCCATTTTGAGGAGCTCTGAGATATGACAGAAAGCATTTCCAAGGGGGGACATCTGAGTTTCCTCTAGAAATTTTCGAGAGAGAAAATATCCACCAATAGGAAAGAAGCAGCAAGAAATATCCTTGAAAGATGGGGCAAGCTTGTGACCTGGGGGTGGGGCCAGAACTAGGGCCCTGGATCACATACTCTCCCCTGGATCTTTGAACTGAGATCAGACATTTTCTACAAAACAGGCCACTGGACAACAACTTGGCAACCCAGGGACGTGGTCCACTGCTTGCATTAATGCTCCGTAATGGAGACACAAGGATGGTGTCCCGGCCTGCATTTCACTGCTCTGGGATTGGGAGGGGTCTAATCCCCCCACCCCTGAGAGGCAGGACTAACCGCAGGCTGGAGCGAAGAGGTGGCAAGACAAGAGTAGGAACGCCGGAATCACATGAAAAGAACAAATAGATCAAAAACCACAAGCAGCATCAGCAGGTCCCAGAGGGCAAGGCAAGCCCGCAAATATCGATGCTGAAGCCGGTTGAGAAGTCCATCCAGGAAGGCCAGGAAATCAGGAAGCTGGCAGTCCCACCGAGGGCTATTCAGGGCCCCAGCCACGGCGACCATCTCCGCTCCTGCGGCTTTTTCTAATGGACGTGGAGCCTCCAAATCCCTCTTTCTGGGCCCCTCACAGGGCTGTTAACACCTTTTGCCAGCGAAAAAGTTCAGGAAGATATCAAACCAACTGTTCCATGGCTTTCCTGCCCTGCTGCCTTCTATAACGGGAGGTGGGGAGTGGAGCCAGCTGGCCCACCGCCCCCTCCTCTCTACTCGGGCTCCCACGAGAGGGGTCACCTGGCAGTGAATCAAGGAAAGACTCTTTAGCGAGAAGGAGAGCCTACCGCCTACCTGCCTCTCTGCAGCTGTCAGTACTGATATGGGAGCCCTGTGCTTGGCGGGTCAGAGTCTCAGCTGAAAACGATTAGGGTCGGCGGCTTTCCCTGTCTGACCTCATTCCATCTCGGTGATTGGAAACTGGGAGGGGTCTTGGAGATCAATCCAACTCATTTCTCTGATGGTGAGCAAATAGAGAAGTTCGGGAATGGGAAGAGATGTACCCAGAGTTGTGCGGGCAAGAGAGCCAGAATAAGAAGTGAAATCTGCACAGGTGAAAATGCACGATAGAGCTTGAGATGATTCCAAGAGTCAGCAGACCCTGTAAGAGCCAAGTGACCCATCTCTGGGGACCCATCTAAGGGAAGGTGGGTACCTGGAAAAGTGGTGGGAGCCAAGGGTGCGTGGAGGGTGGAGCTTGGCTGAGTGGGCGTGGCCTCAGAGGAGAGCCATCACAAAAGGCCACTTGTCTTTATCTCCTTGCAGCACTGACACACTTCCAATGTGGTGGTTGGTAGCTCAGTGCTTCCAGCTAAGTGACGTGGTCACAAAAGAGACTTGGACTTCCCTTTTTAAGGAATGCTCACATTCTTGGACCTACAAGAAGGTGAGGTTGAGGGTGAAAGACACAGAATTTGAAGAAAGTTATAACTTGAGTGCTGAAGAATTGATGCTTTCGAATTGTGGTGCTAGAGAAGGCTCGAGAGTCCCTCGGACAGCAAGCAGATCAACCAGTCAATCCTAAAGGAAATCAACCATGCATATTCATTGGAAGGACTGATGCTGAAGCTCCAATACTTTGGCTATCTGATGTGAAGAGCTGACTCACTGGAAAAGATCCTGATGCTGGGAAAGAAGGATTGAGGGCAGGAGGAGAAGGGGGCAACAGAGGATGAGATGGCTTTTGATGGCATCACCGATTCAATGGACATAAGTTTGAGCAAACTCCCAGAGATAGTGAAGGACAGGGAAGCCTGGTGTGCTGCAGTCCATGGGGTCGCAAAGTGTCGGACACAACTTAGCGAGTGAACAGCAACATAACTTGGATACAAATACAGACAACTCTGTCCCATCTGTTCCTCTCCAAGCTGTGAGTGTGGTATAGTCCTAAAGATGAGAGCCATTAAACTTGTTAGCTAGGGTCAGGCAACTAGGTGGTTATTTGAACTTAGACGCCCTCTGTCTTTCTGCTTCTGCCAGCCTAGCACACAGCTTCCATTTCAAGGCTCTGACTTGGCTCAATATGGCTGCTGGAGCTCCAGCCATCACTTTCCAGGCAGATGGGTAGGAAAGAGTGGGAAAGGCATCAAAGGGTAGCATGCCTTTCAGCTGAGCCAGCTTCCCTTGAGCCTCCTGCCCAGACATCCCACTGAACATCTCCACTTACATCCCATGAACAGAATTTGGTCCCATGATGATGCCTAGCTGCTCGGAAAACCAGAATATGGGGGTTTTAGCTGGTTTCATCAGCTCCCCCAATATAACAGATTCTCTGGTTAGGGAAGAAAAGGATTGGGCCTCTTGGACAGAACCAGGAGTTCTGGCTTCCCCTTGGGTCTGGTTTCCTCTGTGCTCTGGCTGTGCGGGTGTAACCCTGGTTTTCTACATCTGTGAAATGAGGAAAATCAAGGCAGGCTCCTCCCCTACCTCAAAGAGCTAGCATGATAATAAAGAACTTAATTAAAATTAAAAAAGATACAAAGATAGCAAAGGAAGGAAAATAAGCTGGTTGGGGGCCAGGCGTGCACAGGAGTGGAGCTTGGCCAGGCTGGCCAGCTCTGTTGTCAACGCTCCAGGGGAGCAGGCTAATTAAGGGCCCCCTGCTGCAGAGCCTTCGGAAAGGTAAGAATTCTTTGGAAATGTAACTAATTACCCCCTACCTGACTTTAAGACTATATTTTTGTGTCTGCGCCTCCTTCAAAAGAAGCCTTACCTGTGTTGCTGCTGGCCCAGGTGGACTCATGGTGTGGAACAGTTGGGGGAGTGAGGGAGGGACCAGGTCAAATGGGCAAGGAAGAAGTGAAAATCTGCCCACCTCCTGGTGCCCAGTAGAATTAGTGTCCTCCCCTCCCTACCTTTGGCCCAAATTGTAACAGGAGTAACACTGAGTTCTGTCCTCTTCCTCCCTGCCCCATCTCTGGTGGAGGTGCTAAGGAGCTGGAGGGACCAAGGCTGGGAGACGCAACCAGGTGGTTATGTGGGACTTGAGAGAAGCTCTCAAATAACAGGATGACATCCATACTCCCAGGCACAAGGGTCTGCAGACCAATGGAGATGAGAAGGAAAAGGTCACTGTCATCATCACTGGAGGAGGAGGAGACAGAGGAAGAGGAGGCAGCAGAAGAGGAAGGGACCACATGAAGCTCTGGTTTAGGAAGTTAAAATCAAACTCGAAGACCAGTGCCCTGCACAGGGCTTCATTCTAAGAAGATGCAATAAAGAAAAGGCAGTCAGGAGGGAAGATGGAGGGAGAGAATAAGGAGGGTAAAATGAAGGCAGTTGGGCTATGTCTGCAAAAGCTGGGAGGATGACAGACCCTTTATTGAAACTACAGAATGTTAGAATTGACCTTGGTACAGAAAACACCTAGAGAACATTATTCCCGAGCTTACCTTTCCAGAGAACTTCAGCGCAGACAACAGTTAGATCTGGGGAAAATCAGGGGGAACAGGCAGGGATTCTAATAGACAATGTGAAGAACTTCCCAGCTGTAATAGCTTCCCAGAAGAGGGTTCACTTGAAGGGCCTTTGTAGGATGAGAAGGAGTTCACTAGATGGCCAGAAGGAAAGAGCATTCCAGTCAAAGGCAACACCATATGTAAAGCCCAAAGATGTGAAATGGCCAAGGATGTCCAGGGAAGTGCAGTTGGTTGGGTCTGGCTGGACAGAAGTTTGTAGGGGTAGAGTGGCCAGGGATAAGGCTGAATCAGTGGGCTGGTCCCACTCCTGGGAAAATCATTCAAGGAACATGGGCTCTCAGGGAAGGTAACTGGGAGCCACTGGCAGTAGCAGCAGGGCAGCAGCGTAATCAGCAGCACGTTTTAGGACAAGCACTCTGGCTGCAGAAAGGGAAGTGGACTTAGGAGACTTGCAGCAGCAACACAAGCTGAAGGACCATCGAAAAGCTCTGAGAGCCCGAGTGGCTGCAGGATGGAGGGGTAGAGGGCAGAAGGGCCCACTGGGTGAGTATGGACAGGGCTTGGTGACTGGTGGGATGTGGAAGAATCTATGAGTCCTGCACTCCTGGTGTGGGTGATGGGCGATGGACACCACTAACCAGGTCGGACATAAGAAGGAAGAAGTGTGACAGTGAGGTGATGAATTTACCTTCTGACATCTCAACTGTGGAGGGGCAGGGGGACCGTCAGGTAGGGATGGCAAAGTGGTGGTTGGACATGCGGGGCAGGAGCTAGAGGCGTGTGGGTCATCCGTGTACACGTGACCCTATGGTCTTTTTTTTTTTTCAACTGGACTGCACAACTTTCACGATCTTAGTTCCCCAGCCAGGGATCGAACCCCAGTGAAAGCGTCAAGTCCTAACCACTGGACCACCAGGGAACTTCCTTCTCTCTGGCCTTTTAAATCGTGGGCCTGCTGCCTTTTCTCAGGGCCCCCAGGAACTTGGTCACATCTAGAGGAGGGCAGGCGAGCCACATGGGGAGGAGAGACCCGCCTCTGGGATGAGAGAGGGTGAGTGGGAATCCCTAGGGAGGAGCCCCCTCCTTGCAAGATGCAGGTCTTTAGGACCAAGGAGCATCCCTTAGGTAAGACAGAAAGCTCTTCATCAAGCTGTTCTTGGCCTGGCCCCCTCGGCTAAGCAACTGCTCACACATGGAGCTTAATGCTAACAAGAAGCAAATGGTCTCCCTAAGAGACTTTTGGGTGAGAAACCCAGAGCCCTTCTTTGCCATGATGGCTTTAGGAAGCGCAGGCTCAGGAATGGAGGGAGAAGGAAAGAGACAAAGACTGGGAGGTGGCAGAGGGAGCGGTAATCAGCGGTGAGGACTCAGGGGGAGGAGGGGGCTGGGAAAACTGGATGAGGGAGACAGAGGGGTATCAAGCCCTAGGGGATCACCAACAGGCTGGAACATCTGATGAACAATTCAGACTTTGACCCGAGTCCTTCAGAAGCAGCCCCACCAACTCTTTCTGTGTCCTGATGAGTGCGAGTGTCCAGGCGGCTCCCTCCTGGACGCCCATCTTTGTCAGACGCCCACACACTCCCATACAGTGTCCTCGGAGATGGTGGGCTGCACAGCCCCCTCCTGCCAGCCCATCTTTGCCATCCCTGAGCCAGAGACCTGCTGACCGGTAACCCTGGGCGGGCACAGTCCTCCCTCTTCTGCAGTGGAGAGTAGAAACGGAATCAGCCTCTTTCTTTGGACTTGCTACCTGACAGCGCTGGGAAATCGCAAAGCTATTTATTCCCTTCTCCAGCCAATGGCGTGCAAAAGCCCACTTGAAGGGACATCGCCAAAGTCAAGAGGCCTCCTCTGTGACCCGGGCCACGAGGCTCAAGGACCAGACAGTGCTTCAGACAGCAGCTGTGTCCAAGTGCCAGTCTGCGATCACCAACGCAGAGCAGGCGGCGACTTCTCAGATGAGACCGAAAGAGACGGTCGGTCACATGGACCCTTCCCGAGCGAGGGTGGCGGTGGGGGCGCCTCTGCGGGGGAGGAAAGGGGAGACAGAAGCAAAGCATGTTTGAGATGAGAAGGAAAAGACCAATTTGCCCTGCGCGGCAGCATCTCCCTCTCCATTGCCGAGACCATGGACCAATTATTCCATCAAGTTCGATATTAGAGAAGCCAACTTCATTAGAGCTGCAAGGCGCATGAAACGTTAATCATGGAACCTTGATATTCTGCAGGAGAGACTTACTGTGGAAAGGAAGCGGGGGAAAAAATCACACTTTCATTTTCCTTTGAGGTTAATAGAAGGCTAATTTGAAAGCACTCGGTTAATGAGAAAGCTAAAAATACCTCTCGTAGGATCACATGCCTCAGTCCTGGCCTCGGCAGCCCCCGCCTCTCGGAGCAGGAAGCCGGCTTCGGGAGGCAGCAGCAGCCCGGCCCACGGAAGACCAGCATCCACCGCGTCTGCGTCCCCGGATGCGGCAGGCGGTCCCTGCCGGGCGGCCATGTTGCTCGGGAGGGAACCCGGTGGGCCGAGGGAGTGGGGAGAGGGGCCGCCCTCCGGGGGCTCCTGGGGCCACATGGCAGGGGCTCCCCGGGAATGGCATTTCCTGGCCCCTCGCCTTCCCTGACCCTGCCCGGCTTGACCCCGGGGCCGTCATCGGGAGGCTGTCCACTGCAAACGAAGTTCACCTCCTGGTGAAGAACAGTAACCCCTGGGGTGGTCAGAGTAGCTCCCTGAGGGACTGAAGCCACAGGGCAAGAAAATAATGGTTTGTGGAAGATGAAGAGAGGTCTGATTCAGCCTCGAGGATTCGTGTGTGTGTGTGTGTGTGTGTGTGTGTGTGTGTGTGTGTGTGTGAGAGAGAGAGAGAGAGAGAGAAACCCAGAGAGGAATTTGATTTGAAAGAAGAGACGCCCTGAAGGCCAACAGCTCTGGAGCCGCTGAGAAGGAGAGAGGAAGGTCCTACGTGTCTGAAGAAGTCAACAGTCAGGGGCGCCGCCTCTTCCTTCGTCCCCACTCCCCGGTGGTCCAGGCGGATGGACATGGCTTTGGAGCTGGCAGGCCCGGGGGGCCCTCTCCCCACCGCGGCCCCGGACCTTGGGCTCCGGACGAACCGTTTGTGGGACCTCCGCCTGGGCCTCCGTGCTCATGGCATGCCGTGATTCCCCTTGCTGTGCAGCCCTGGCTTTCCGGGGAAATGAAGGAAATGGAGCAGGATAAGGAAAAGGAAGGGACCTGTGCCCCCACCCAGACAGACACACACAGGAAGGGACCTGTGCCCCACCCCACCCAGACACACACACACACAGGTTTCCTCCTCCCAGGGCCTGGTCTGCTCCCCCCTCAGGTGGTCTCACCAGCACTCCCCCCACCACGGCCCCGCCCGCGTTAGAGCTCGCACTGGTTGAAAGATGCTCCCATTAAACACATGCCGGACTCCTTACTCCCTCCCTTACCCACCCCCACCCCTAACCTGGACCCATCGGAGGGAAAGACAGAACGAGTGTAGCCACAAGCGGGTAGCTGGCAGAAATGGGGACCCCCCCCCAACACACACACTCTGAATTCCTCTCCCCTGTGATTTCAGGGTCAGGAGACCAAGGCCCATTCATTGATTCCCACAACCAGCCTTTATAAAAGGCCTGCAGCATGCCTGACCAAGGACATCACCGCCAACGGGAAAAGCACAGATGCTCGCACAGGCAGATAGAAATTAAACAAATAAATACATTTAAGCCAGTATTGGGGAGTCTGGACATATTTGAGTACACATATGAAATGATTTTATGTGGCCCCATAATTCCCCCTAACTGCATTCTGCCAAATCTCCCTTTTCCTGCTCCCTTAAAGACATTAAGCCAAATTATATACATTTTCAGCCCAGTTGTTACAGCCCTCTATTTCAATATTTGTCTTCCCAGGTGGTGCTAGTGGTAAAGAACCTGCCTGCCAATGCAGGAGGTTTGATAGGTTTGATCTTATAAAAGATGCAAGTTGGATCCCTGGATCAGGAAGACTCCTTGGAGGAGGGCACGACAACCCACTCCAGTATTCTTGCCTGGAGAATCCCATGGACAGAGGAGCCTGGTGGGCTGCAGTCCATAGGGTCACACAGAGTCAGACACGACTGAAGCAACTTAACATGCATGCATTTTCACTATTTATTCTGATTTATTTAAAACTTCAGTCTTGGCAAAATTCAGAGCTCTGTTCCTCCAGACTTGTCTATGGCTGAATGGATTGGGGTGGGGTCTGTGGGTCACCCCCACCCTCTGATTCCCTGCCTGAGGGAGACGTCTTGCTGCCGGCCTCTCTGTCTAAGTCTGACCAGCCAGCCCTGGCCCTTCGCTTAAGGTGGTGGGGGGACGTGGACCTGCAAGGACTCCCGCCCCCCAACAGCATCATTGTTTGGTCAGGGAGGCTCAGATCCAGCTTATTCCTCTTTCTCCATCTCCCCTTCCCCTCTCACATCTCTTCTAGATGGAAACCTTCTTGTGGGGAATCCCTGCAGAATGGCTGAAGCCCAGATCTCTTCTTGGGGTTCACTCCATCCAAGGCAGGGGCACACAACCTCGTCCATCAACGGTGGGAGAGCAAACAGGTCACAGCTGCCCCTCCCGGGACCTGGGGCTGCCTCCAGCCACCCTGTCTCCACCCTGCTCAGGAGCAAGGGCGGCCAGAAAACCTGTTGGCCATGTTTGGCCAACAGGGAGCTACCTTGATGGGGGGAGAGAAAGTTCCCCCGCCCTCCTCCAACGGGAAGGGAGAGACCAGGCTTCCCTCACACACTGCAGTTGAGTCAGGCCAGCTTCCTCTCTCTGGCTTGGCCAGTGGGGATGGAGGAGGGGTACAGTGATCTTCACAGTAACGGGCCAATGTTTATGAAATGGCACCTGCTTTCCAGACAGAATCTGTGATGCAGGTCCTATTGCAACCTTCATCTTAGAGGTGACGAGACTGAGGCACCAGAGGGGTGACACAGTGTCCGAGGTCACGCAGGACGTGCTGGAGACCCTCTCAGGCTGGTCCTGCAGCCGCGCCCCGGGCACTGCCGCAGGGGTGCTGAGGGTCTTGGCCATCCTTCCAGGATGGGTTTGTCCTAAAAGCAGCGCCATCACTGAGAGGCTTTTAAGCAGAGTCAGGACAGACCCTGAAGCCGGGGTCTGGAGAAGTGTGTCAGCCAAGGTATAGGCTACTCACATGGCAAGGGGCCACCTTGAGCCGACCTGTTTTCCTGCAGCCTGCCCAACCTCATTTCTTCGGGGGGTCTTGGGAACGCTCATGAAGTGACTTGAAAGGGCTGTACGGACCCCTTGGACCCTGCAAAGGGAAGAGCAGCAGGGTCTTCCTGCTTTGCCCTGGCCCTCGGGTGCACACAGCTCCCTGGAGAATACATTACGCCTCTGAACATAGCCCAGTGACATGCAACTGATGTTCTGTGGACAGTTAGACAGCAGCAGGGCTGAGGACTAGGAAACACCAGACAGATGGATGCCGCCCCCTCCCCGTCACCTCTCCTGCACAGCACTGCATGCCCTGCCCCCCAGGAAGTGGGGAGGGGCCTGGGCACTGGTTCTGGGGCAGCCTGGAGGGAGAAGCCAGCCCCCTCCTGGAGCACAGAACCCAGGGATCACCCTGGTGCTCAGATGGAGACCGTGGGGCCAGTGAGCCCAGGATGCAGGCTCCTGTAGCCGACACACCCAGCTTCAGTTCTGATTCTGCTCCCACTCCTAACAGCTCCTGACTGCTTTCAGATATCACGCTATTTCACCTCCGGAGCAACCCCATGGGGAAGGTGTTGTCCCACCGTATGATTGAAGAACCAGAGGCTTACGCTACTGTTCCCACACCAGAACTGGAATTTAGACTGCTCTGATGAATTCCAGAGCTCTCAACCCCTCTGCCAGCCTGGAAGGCAAATAGCCCAAGCCCTCCAGACCCCCATTTCCTTGGTAAAAAGGTGGAATCAGTCCCCACTTCCCTGAGCTTTGAGAAGGTTCTGTGTTGACAGAGAGTCTGACACAGTGCTTGAACATGGTTGTATTCATGTGGGTTTTCTAGAGAAACAGAACCGACAGGATGTGTATATAAATAGAGAGAGAGAGAGAGATGTATTTTAAGGAATTGGCTTATGTGACTGTGGAGGCTCATAGGGGAAAGCTGGAAGACTGGAACCGGGGGAAGGCGTGCAGTCTGAGTCCAGTGGCTGTCTGTTGGTGGCCTCCCCTATGGCCCTGGGGAGGTCAGTCTTTGTTCTAATCAAGACTTCAACTGATCGTGTGAGGCCCACCCACCACTCACCTTACAGAGAGCAATCTGCTTTGCTCCAAGTGCACTGATTTCAGTGTTCATCTCATCCAAAAACACATTCACAGAAACATCACAGAATAATGTGTGATGAAACTTCTGGGCACTGTGACCCAGCGAAGTCAACACACAAAAGCAACCATCACAATGGTGAGCATCCCTGCTGCGGTAGCCATTCTGGGTAGAGGCACTGGCCCCTGCCAGCAGCACCCATGGGTCTTCATCGTGGGATGTGGCACCCATGATGGCCATTTGTATGTGCATCGTGGGTCCATGGGAAGGTGTGCGTGTGGAGGGGGAGGGCTCCTGAGTGAACACATAGGCATGTACACAGTTCTCAAGGTGTAGGACACCCCCCCAAGGGGGTGAGCCAAGCTGTGTGCAGACTCTGGAACAAGAGGGGCCACTTCACTGACCCATCAGGTACCAGGGAATGGGGACAGCTGAAGGAGGTAGCTAGAATGTGGTACAAATCCTGACTTCTGGCTGTGACCCTAGATAGAACACTGAGCCTCCCTGAAACTCAGTTCAGCCTCAGCAAAGCAGGAATAATGAACCCGGCCACAAAGAGCTGCTGGGAGGATGAAATGCACTAATGAAAGCAGCTAACTGGGGCCAGCCCAGCTCCAGCGAACGTAAGAGCCCTCCCTCCCCAACCTCGCTGATGAGAAGAGCACGTCCAAAGCAGAGCAGAAACTTAATTAGGATTGGAAAAATGTGAATTCCAAGGCTTATTAAATTCATGATATTTTTACTTACCATGTACCCAGAAATATATTTAGCAAAGCAATTTACACCATCACTGGCTGATGGATTGTGGTTTTCCAAGTTGAGTTTTAAGATGTAAATGGGCTCCAGTCAGGGCCTGGCCGTGAGAAGATGCTCCCCTCCCATCCTGTCCTGGCTCTTTGGGCTCCAGCTTTACCTGGGCAGCCTCCTGGGGTGGACAGATGGCCCTGAGCTCCTACCTCCCAGGGAGGCTCTGCTGGGAACGTCTCTGCCTGGCGGGAGAGGGAAGGGGTGGGGAGCAAAGAGGCAATATAATAACAGTGATAACAACCATTTATCAAGCGCTTACCGTGTGCCAGATACTGTGAGCTTCACCGCGGGTAACTCACTCACCCCTCCCAGCAACCCTGGGAGATAAAGAGCACCCAGGCACCTCTTCTGAGCAGCTGTGTGACTTTGGGCATATGGTCTGACCCCTCTCTCTTTCTCTGCCTCAGTTTCCTCATCTCCAAAGTGAAGATAATAAGAGCTATATGTGATAAGCACTAAGCACAATTCCTGGAAATCAGTCAACTCTCAACATGAGACATCAGTGAGTCTATGAAGCGACAAATCTCTTGCTCACGATCAAACAGCTGGCAAGCATAGAATCGGGATGCAGCATCAGGTGCACAGACTCTGAAGTTCTTAACTAGGTGGGGATGGCCCCACAGTATACTGGTACCCAGGCCAATCCTGTCTCATGTCATCTGCCTTTTATGTCTGAGTTTAAGGACGGAGGAGTCAGTGAGGTTTGATAAAACATATCCAGGAAGCCCAGGCAGGAGTCGCATCTTGGTGACCTGCCGATGCTGAGGGAGATGGAGGCTCACTACCCAAGGTTCAGGCTACCCCGGGGCAGGTCGGCTACCAGCATCCAGCCCGGCCTTTCCTCTTTGGTTTGTCTCCGTCCTCCCTGCGGAGTGCCCTTGCCTGAAACAAGGGCTTGCTGGAGCAGGATAAGCAGCTGGCCTTGGGATTTTATTTACTGAAATGATTTGCTTATGAACCAGCATGTTAATGCAAAACTGAATATCACTCTGGCTCCTATTAAATCATCACAGGTTCCAAGTGAATTGAATTGACCGTACACAGAACCCTGGACCGAGGAAGGCTGGTGAGCTCAGGTCCTCCTGCCCTGGCCAGCCACCCTTTCCCAGGAGAGCAGCTGGATGGAGATGTTACTGGGGGCCAGGAGAACCCAGGGGGAGCGACAGCGCCTGCCTCTGGAGGAGGGAGCCAGGCCCCAAAGGATACTGCCCCGCTCGCTCCTCCTGTTGCCACTGCCAGGCCTCCGGGATTGCATGTGGAAAACAACCCCTCTCCCTCTCTGACTTCCTTCTGAGCTGATCCCTTACTTCACTTGTGCTTCCAAATGACACCTCTGCCATGAAGCCTCCCTGGATTTTCCCAAGTGGAGTTACTCCTTCCCATTACCCTCCCCATCTGTGGTTTTCTCAGAATTATACACTCATCCGTTGCTCCTTGAGCCTGAAAACTGGAAGCTCCTTGAGAACAGAGACCTTTGTCCTGGATCGTCTCCAAGACCAAAGCCAAGATGAAGACCAGTCCGTAACAGGTCACACCAGCAAGAGCTGCATTCTCAACTGTGGAACTGAGCCATTTCCTTCCTTTGACCTTGAGAGGTGTGCTATAATGGATGTGGCCCCCCCCCCTTTGTGGCTGGGTTTCTCCACTATAGTTTACCACAGCGGGGAGTGGAGTGACCCTGCAAAGGCTTAGCAGTGGCCTGGCTGAGGGCTGACTTTAGCCCCAAGGCTGTGAGCTCTGGGTGCGGATTTGTGAACTGTTCACCGGTTCATCAGATGCGCCAGAGATGAGCAGACACTGCGGGGGCCTCTCTGGAGGTCACCCAAGACATGCACGCTCTTATTTCTGGGGGATCACAGGAACCCCAAACAACTAGGCTTGCCTTTGCCCCCCCACACCGTCCCAGGGTCATCTGCCCCCATGTGGTCTTTCTCCTCCAGAAATGACAAGCACCTCGCCTTTTCACCTCTACAGGCATTAAATAATAATAATAACATGATAATAATGATACAAAATAAAGTACCTTTAATGTGGTTTTATTTTCAGGTTATAAAAATAATAGATACTGATTGTAGAAAATCTTCAGCAAAGCAGAGAGGTGCAACAAAACTAAAATCATATAATCCACACTGGAAGTAAATACTATTCACATTTTGGTACGTTTGTATTAAGACTTTTTCCAGGGCTTCCCTGTGGCCCAGGGGTTAGGACTGTGCTTCTATTATAGAAGGCACAGGTTTGATCCCTGTTGAGGGAACTAAGAGCTCACATCACACAGTGTGGCCAAAATTTGAAAAAAAAAGACTTTTCCAGAGTGTGCATGCACCTATGTCTGCATATTATCAAGCACATTTAGGATCACGTCATGTATACTTTTCATTAGCACAGTACCGCAAACCTTTCCTCACGTGACTAAGGGTTTTCAGACCTTCCCCCAACGGCAGCCTCATCTTTTCTCCTTGCGTTTTGGTCATTCATGGAGGCCAGCAGACAAAGCCCAGCCCAGGAGGGAAGGGAAAACCCACCGCGCATTAACCGAGGCAGCCACTCATCAAGTTAAACATGTAAAAGGCAAAGAGATGCACAGGTAATCAAATAGTGGATTAGTCCGAAGGTTGAAGGAGATAGAGCAATCGTTTCAATCTGATGCTTTAAATGTTTAACAAGCAAAGTCACCTTTCTTGTCCTACCTCAGTAATCCCACTTCTCTTGGGAATCTGACATCCTGAAATCTTGAACATCACGAACCCCATCCTGACTTGAACATCACCCCTCCATGAAAATCCTTTTATTTTTACAGTGTAAATCAGCCAGTAATCAACAATTTTTGACCACCCAAATCTCCCGGGCTGGTGGTCAGAGAAGTTTCCTCTGGAAGTTTGGTGAAATTTACAGCCCCACACCCCACCCCCACACACAACCTGCTTGCAGGCTTTGGGGGGGTGCTGTGTGTGCAGGGGGGCGGAAGGGGTGGTCATGGTAGAAGGTGGAAACTGAGACTCTAATCTCGAATGGAGTAGCCCAAGGTCAAGCATTGGGGATTAGCATATAGCTTTGGTGACCCAGCCACAAATTCGAAATAAATGGGACAACTCTCCAACCATTTCTGTTTCCCTTTTCCTCAGCGGTTCTCAACCACAGATTCTCGGAAGGTCTGAGGCTGTTTTGGTTGTCACAACCGAGAAGGAAGGCATCCTGTGTGTAGAGGCCAGGGACGCCACAAAACACAGCACCACCACGCCGGAGGACCGCGATGCATGCGGCAACAGGGTCAATGTAGCCGAGCCGGGTTGGAAAAGGAAGTGGCAGCCCGCTCCAGTATCCTTGCCTGGAGAATCCCATGGACAGGGGAGCCAGGCAGGCTACAGTCCATGGGGTCGCAAAGAGCTGGACACGACTGAGTGCCTGAGCCCACACGCGTGCAGCTGAGCAGAGAGCTTCCAGTGGCTCAGTGGGTAAAACACCTGCCTGTCGATACGGGAGATGCAGGAGCTTTGGGTCTGATCCCTGGAAAAGAAAGATCCCTGGGGGTAGAGAATGGCAAACCCACTCCAGGATTCTTGCCTGGAAAATTCCATGGCCAGAGGAGCCTGGTAGGCTACAGTCCATAGAGTCGCAAAAGAGTCAGACACGACTGAGTGCAGCTAAAAACAGCAGCAGATGGAGCAGGACCCCACTGGCCATTCCGGGGCAGGCCTTCCCTCTCACCCCCTGCCTTAGCTCCTCCCTGAAGTACCTAGGTAATAGTATTTGAGGCACATTTCCTGTGCTGTTTTGCAGAGGTGAAACCTCCCCCCGCTCCCCGCAAAGAGGAGATGTTGACTACTTGAGGACCATGAGCACTGGGACCTAGGCCTCCTGGAGCCTCAGGCCTGGTGGACGGAACCCCGTGACACCCCCTGCTCCCTCACCAGCCGATCAGAGGATCGTGCACAAGCTAGTCACACACGCTGTGAGCCCCCTGCCCCAGTGACCCCCACCCTCATCACCTGCCACTTAAAAATGCTTTTCCACACCTTTTGGGGGAGCTCACCACCTCGTCTCCTTGCATGGCCCTGCAATAAACCTTTCTCCGCTCCAAACACGGATTGTTTGGCCTCACTCTGCGGCGGGCACACAAATTGCGTTCACACTGAGACCGAGGCACCTGCTTGTCCCTGTGATATACACTCAGAACCTTCCAGATTCACAGATGCACATTCTCATGAACCCCAAAGGCAAGCTGGGTGGCTGAGACTTAGCCCCTGGAGATCAAAAGAGTAAATGGATAGAGGCCTTCTCGGGCGGAGCAAGGCATACCCTGCCTTTGAAAGCATAGGGCAAGCTCTGGGGGGCAGGTAGCCCCTGGACAATTTTGAAGGCTGGAGAGAGGAGGAGACAGGAGTGACAGGGTCTTGAAGGGAATGTTCTTTGAGCATCAAAGAGATTTGTTCTCCTTGGGGCTCTACCATCCCAACTCTTGAGATAACCAAATGGCCACTTGCCGTTCCTACATACCTCTTGAAGTGTTGCAGGAAGGGAGACCCCTTCCAGGGTCCAAGAGTGGGCTCTTGTCTAACACTCAGAAATGAAATTTCCGAGGAGACACACGAGCTGACAAAGCAAGAGACTTTATTGGGAAGGAGTGCCAGGCAGAGAGCAGCAGGGTAAGGGAACCCAGGAGAACTCCTCTGCCACGTGGCTCGCAGTCTCGGGTTTTATGGTGATGGAACTCATTTCTGGGTTTTCTCTGGCCACTCACTCTGACTCAGGGTCCATCCTGGTGGCGCACCCACTGCTCAGCCAAGACAGATTCCAGCAAGAAGGGTTCTAGGAGGTGGAAGGACACGTGGTGTCTCCTTTTGACCTTTCCCAAATTCTTCCTGTCGGTGGTGGCTTATTAGTCCATGTTCCTTACCAGGACCTCCTGCCATAAAATAACTCACATAAATGGTTACTGTGGTGCCTGGCCACGCTGGGCAGTTTTGGTCAGCATGTTTTCCCTAACAGAAGGACTGTTAAGTTGACTTACTGGTATTTGGAGAGGCTGTCCCGTGAGGTCACAGGTTTTACGGCCACATCTCTGCACAGAGGGCAAAGATCAAGGGTCCAAGGAGGCAGCATGTCCTCTACTGGAAACTGGAACACAGAAATGAGCCTCTGGCCTTTATCTCCTGGCTCACCTCCAGGAGGGAGGGCCGTTGTCTAGGCAACGGCTCCTGGTGGTGGACATCAAGGTGATGTCACTCTCCATCTCATCCTGGGAGCTTCAGAGAACAAGCCAGGGCTTGAAGGCCAGGTCACCAAGTTCCACCACCTCATTTTTCTTCCTTTTTGGTATTCTTGACACTAAGCACCACCTTGACTAAATGCTGACTGCCAAGTATTCGTGCATGGCCTGGGGGGTCAAGAAGGGGGCAGCCAGCCTGGAGACTTTAACAAAAGGCCCAACCTCAAGGTAGCTCTCAGGGCTGAAGAGAGAGAAGGCTGCTCTCTCATCCCACACGAGACACTTCTTTTGTCAGCACATGAGGATCGGGGTTTCCTGATCGCATTGGGGGAAAAGGCCATTCCTTCCCTACTAATATCTGAAGCCTTTCCCAGTTGGGCTGATTCAATTTTTAAGTAAGAATAGGAGCCCATGAGACCAGAATGTGGTAACAGAGGAAGAGCTAAAGAGAGACTCCAGGACAGGATAATTGAGTATAAAGACAAAGAGATTCAGTTCAGTTCAGTCTCTCAGTCATGTCTGACTCTTTGCGACCCCATGGACTGCAGTATACCAGGCCTCCCTGTCCATCACCAACTCCCGGAGCTTGCTCAAACTCATGTCCATCGCGTCGGTGATGCCATCCAGCCATGTCATCCTCTGTCATCCCCTTCTCCTCCTGCCTTCAATCTTTCCCAGAATCAGGGTCTTTTCAAATGAGTCAGTTCTTCGCATCAGGTGGCCAAAGTATTGGAGTTTCACCTTCAGCATCAGTCCTTCCAATGAATATTCAGGACTGATTTCCTTTAGGATGGACTGGTTGGATCTCCTTGCAGTCCAAGGCACTCTCAAGAGTCTTCTCCAGCACCACAGCTCAAAAGCATCAATTCTTCAGTGCTCAGCTTTCTTTATAGTCCAACTGTCACATCCATACACGACTACTGGAAAAACCAAAGAGATTAGAGATGGGTTTAGGAAGAAACGGCACATCTGAACATCAACCTGCTGACCCTCCTTAGTGATAGAAGGACCATCACTTTCACAGCAGAGATGCAGGGAGGAGGGCGACTTCGGGGAAATAAGGTCACTTTGAATACCTGTATCACCCTCCCTCTTTCTTCAAGCTCTCTGGAACCTCTGGGAAGCTCCTAGAAAAGGCCTGGTATTGGTGCAAATGTAACAGCAGCAACTCAGTCATATATAAGCTTTTATATAGTCAGTATGTCTACACAGCCTCACTGTACACAAAGCACTGTTCCCCTCGGCGAGCATACGGGCTGGCATGCAGTAGGTGCTTAACCAGTAAGGTGGTTTCGAGAATCATGGATGTGGGGTGGGGTGGGGGGCGCTGAGGTGGGTGCCCAGTTGGCCCTGTTTCCACCCACTGATGGGCTGTCCTTGGACTGGATCGCATGTGTTAAAGCTCCCTGAGCAGGGCCCTTGTCCGCATTACCCGCATTTCCCTAGTGTTTCGTGCAGCATTTGCCCCCACTGGGTGGTGAACAAACACCCGTTGGCAGGTATTTAAAACCACACTCCTGCTGTGATGAGGATCATATCTTCAAAACCAAAAATGACAACAACCTGCCCAGTGAGGACGCACACTCCCAAGCGGAGACCAATGGGATGCTTTCAATAAGGTCGGTTCTGGGAGGTTGGGGCCTTTGGGCCACAGGAGCAGCTCAGACCCACCCAGCTGTCTGACTTTCCCACGGCTTTCTGGCAGCACTATTTTTCAGTGGGAAGAATGAGAAGACCCAGAGAGAAATTCAGCATCTTTGAAATGAACTTACTTAAACAGACCCACAGACCTAGAGAATGAAACTATGGTTGCCGGGGGGACGAAGAGGGGGGAGCAGAGATAGGGATTTGGAGATAGACGTGGACACACGGCTCTATTTAAAATGGATAACCAACAAGGTTCTGCTGTATGGCACAGGCTGTTCTGCTCCATGTTGCGTGGCAGGCTGGATGGGAGGGGAGTTTGGGGGAGAATGGATACATGGATATGTACTGACCAAGTCCCTTTGCTGTCCACTGGCAACTATCACAACGCTGTTAGCAGACTATTCTCCAATATAAAACAGAAAGGTAAAAGGTAAAGAAAGAAAGAAAGAAGTTCAGTGACTTTGCATCAAGTCACAAAAAATATCGTATTTCAAGAATTACTAACTCCCAGCTTCATCCTTTAATATGTCTCTTTCTTCCTTAAAAAAAAAAAAAGTAAGATAAGAGAAAATCTACTCAAAAGGCAAGAAAATTTCCCATAATGTTCAGATTGCCAGGGGACACACTGGAAGCTGGGAGCAGGGTCAGAGGGACCCTCTAGGCTGTAGAGCAGGGGTCAGCAAACGTTTTCTGTAAAGGGCCAGATAGTATTTTCAGCCCCACATATCCTACCATCTCTGTCACAAGAATTCATCTCTGCCCCAGTGTGGTGAAAACAGCCCTCAACACCATATAAATGAATGAACAGGGCTGTGTTACTAATAGAACTTGATTTATAGACGCAAATTTGAATTTGGCATCATTTTCACGTGTCACGAAATATTATTTATTCTCTTGACTTCTTTCAACTATTTGAAAATGTAAGTATGACTCCGAGCCAGAAGACCGTAAAAAAAACAAATGACTGGCTGGATTTGACCAGCCAGTAGGACCCTGAGTGTCCTACCAGGGCCTTGGATCTTTCATTTCATACCCTCACCTCACTCTTTGGAAATGAAACGGTAGGCCATTGGAAAGTGTTTCTTTCCCTACAGGCTCATGCATGTATCCATGCTCAGTCACTCGGTCATGTCCAGCTCTTTGCGACCCCATGGACCATAACCCACCAAGCTCTGGAGGTTCATGTTGTCGTTCAGTCGCTAAGTTGTGTCTGACTCTTTGCGACCGCATGGACTGCAGCATGTCAGGCTTCCCTGCCCTTCACCATCTCCCAGAGCCTGCTCAAACTCCTGTGCATTGAGCCAGTAATGCCATCCTCTTTTCCTCTGTCGGCCCCTTCTCCTCTTGCCCTCAATCTTTCCCAGCACCAGGGTCTTTTCCAATAAGTTGGCTCGTTACATCAGGTAACCAAAGTATTGGAGCTTCAGTTTCAGCATCAGTCCTTCCAATGAATATTCAAGGTTGATCTTCTTTAGGATTGACTGGTTTGACCTCCTGGCTAAGAGGACTCTCAAGAGTCTTCTCCAGCACCACAACTTGAAAGCATCAATTCTTCAGCTCTCCAGCCTTCATTATGGTCCAACTCTCACATCCGTACATGACTATTGGAAAAACCATAGCTTTGACTATATGGACCTTTGTCACGAAGTGATGTCTCTGCTTTTTAATATGCTGCCTAGGTTTGTCATAGCTTTTCTTCCAAGAAGCAAGAGTCTTTTAATTCCGTGGCTGCAACTACCATCTGTAGTGATTTTGGAGCCCCCCAAAATAAAATCTGTCACTGTTTCCACTTTTTCCCCATCTATTTGCCATAATTGTGATGGGACAGGATGCCATGATCTTAGTTTGGGAATGTTGAGGTACTAAAGTAGTGCCCTCTCTATGTAGTGGCTGGATTGGCTTGCCACCTAAGAACTTGGAGACTGGCTTGTTCTGCCACTCAAAGGGGTGGACAGCCAGAAATCAAGCTGGAAATATGTCTTCTAATCTAGGGTCCCCAGTCTCCAGGATCTTGTGCCTGCTGACCTGAGGTGGAGCTGATGTTCTATAATAAAGTTCGTAGTAAATGTATTGTACTTGATTCATCCCCAAACCATTTCCCACTCCCAGTCTGTGAAAAACTGTCTTTCACAAAACCAGTCCCTGGGCCATAAAGGACAGAGTAATCTGCCTGACTCCTGACCCCAGGCACCCGTGTATGGCTCCCCCAGCTTGGGTCTAACTTGTAAGAAGGTATGTGGGTGCCTCAGCCACACCGTGGCTCTCTCTTCCAAGAGTCCGGAAAGCCTCTAGACACAGCTTTAGAACTTTCCAGTGCACTGTGTGGGATGTGGCCTTGGTAAATTTAACTCAGGGGAGCACTGAAGGTCTACCCTTTCTATCGTGACAGAAATAAATGAGGAGTTGGCACTCCCAGAATAAAACAAAAGAAGTCCCAGTTTCCATAGTAGAATAAAAAAGAACCATCGGGAAGCCTAAGGCTTGTAAAAAGTGAAAAATATCTGAACAGCATGCGTGGGTAGTCTGGAGAACACTGCTCTCTGCTCCCCTGACTGTTTGAATATGCTGCTTCTAGCAGCCGGAGACATCATCAGCGGCCTCGGGGCTTGGGGAAGATTTGGTTGGACCTAAAAGAATCTAGACCACGGGGAAGACAGCTTAAGCAAAACGTGAAAACACGCAGACGTCAATCCTCAAGCAGCTGCTTTCATTCATTCATGTGATACTTATTTCCTCCTTATCATGTTCCCAGAGCTAAGCGAGGTACTGAGAAAGTCAACTTGAATGAGACCGAGTGCCTGCCTGTGAGGAGCCCGGGGGTGGCTCAGGCTGGCGGGTACCAGTTGAAAAGGGATCTTAGGAGCAGAAAGAGTTGGCAGGCTTCAGGACAGGCATGCTCAAGGGGTGCAGCCCACAGAGCCACTGCCCCCTTGCGGACACCTGGGGATCTGCAAACTTCCGGAGTCTGGAGTGTCTGGCAGACACCAGGTGAGAGTGAGTACTGACACTCAGTGGGACCTGGGGGGCTGCCCCACCTCCACAACAAACCCGTCCCCAGGAAAGGCACAGCCCTGAGCCACTGAGATCAAGGACACCGTTAAACTTCACCTGCCTGATCCTCTGTCTCTCTTCTTGCTCAGAAACTCTCCACCCTGCCCTGCTCTGCGAAGGGAGCTGCCCAAGGGAGGTACCAGCAGGGAGTCTGGGGAACCAGGTAGGGAGATCAAAGGGAGAAAGCCAATCAAAGGCATAGCCTCTCTGCTCCCACGTGCTCCCTCCCACCGGGTCAGCACCCTGTCTCTGGCGTTGATGGTTTCATTTTTCTGGAAAGGAAAAGAACAAACACAGTAGATAATTGTAGTGGAACGGCCGATAAGTAACGTTTGGTCTCCTCTTTACAACCATTCCCTAGGGCCCCATTATGGTAATTTTTCTTCTATAACTGGCAAATTGTATAACGAGTCAGATGATAAACCAGCAAGCAAGGCAGAAATTTGCATTTTAATACAAGTGCCTTATCACTCCCCCAGCCCCCGTCTCCGGGAGGTCAGGACCTCGCTGATCCTGGGTCCTCCCAGTGCCCTCCTGGATCCTTTCTCGAATTCTGAGTGAATGAGTCTGGAGCACTCAATACATGTAATTTCTCTGCTTTCTCCAGATATTACGTGGCAGAGAGATGAAGAGCCAGGGCCCTGGAGGCAGCCAGTCTGGCCCTCCCCAGTTCCACCCAAGGAATAAGTGTCCTTGGGCACAATCCTGCAGCGTGCCTCAGTTTTCCTTTCTGAAAAATGGGGATAGTTATACCACCTACCAGGTGGCACTAGTGGTAAAGAACCTGCCAATGCAAGAGATCTAAGAGATGTGCTTTCAATCCCTGGGTCAGGAAGATCCCCTAGAGGAGAGCATGGCAACCCACTCCAGTATTCTTGCCTGGAGAATCCCACTGACAGAGGACCCTGGCGGGCTGAAGTCCACAGAGTTGCAGAGTCAGACATGACTGAAGCAACTTAGCACAGGTGCTCATCCCACTTACACTATAGGGTTTTTTAAAATGTGTGCCTGACACAGAGCAAATGCTTGATAAAGATTATTCATGATATTGTGTTGGTGATGATGGTGATGAGCTCTGGGAAGCCCCAAGGGTGCTGAGGATAGTGATTCCTAGTTGAGATTGTAGTTATCACATCAGTTTCTGTGACCTTTGCCCTCACCTCTTCTGCATCACCTTCAATACCACATCCTCAGACCACAGTCCTTTATAATCAGGGTTTAAGAGTCCTTGAAAGGATCTGAAATGAAACTAGTCATAGGTTATAGAAGATCTCCTCTTTCTTTTTCTCTCTCTTGCACTCACACACACCCACAGCATCCCCATTACCAAGGCTTCTGCTATGCCATATGGCCACACCCTGGGTAAGCCTAGTTTCGGGAATTCTAGAACCGTTCACCCCTGCAAAGAGGTGACTTAATCTCTGGACCTCGGAGTTCCAGGTTTGACCTCTATACTCTGCTCAGTCGCCTCTAGCCATGTAACTCTGGGGAAGCAGGCTCCTTTCTCTGTCTGTAAAGTGCAGGTAACAGCATCTACCCTTTCGAGCACTGAAGGGTTAACAGATGCTTGTGCCTGACGCCTGCCAAACACCAGTTGAACCTACCAATTAGTTGACTCCAAAAGGCACTCACAATCTCAGCCAGCTTTTATGGCACGGGGGTTCCACTTGGCAGGGACAGTCCGTCCTTTCAAGCTCGAGAGAAACCAGAAAATCCTGCCAAAAACCAGGGATTATTATTTGAGCTCCAGGAGCGAGGGCTCTGGGGACTCGGCTCGTCCTATTGTTTGAATTTATAGACGTGGCCCTCCGGCAGCCAGGAGGATGGAAAGCGCTGTTATCGAAGCGGATTTGGGGAGGATTATTCTTAGAATTTCATTCAACCCCTTGAGACCGTTGGCAATTCCAAACTAGAACAGGGAATGGAGTTAGTTCTGTATCATGATGGAGTTTTTGTCCACCTCGCCTGGCGGAGGTGGGAGGGGCTGCTTTTCCTACACAGAATGAGTCACAGACCACAGTGAGGGCTTTGGTGGTGATGTCAGAGCTAAGATCATTTATCCATCCATTCATTCTATACATGTGTATCGATCTCCTACTCAGGTATGATCTAAATCCTTAAGATACATTAGCGACCAGGCTTCCCTGGTGGCTCAGTGGTAAAGACTCCGCCTGCCAATGCAGGAGACTCGGGTTCAACCCCTGATCTGGGAAGATCCCACACCCCACGGAGCAGCTAAGCCAGCACGCCACAGCTATCAGCCTGTGCTCTCGAGCCTGGGAGCCACTGAGGCCACAGCTGCAGCTACCGAAGCACGCCTGTGCTGGAGCCTGTCCTCCGGTTCTACAGAGTGGCTCCCACTGGCCTCAACTAGAGAAACGCCCGCTCAGCAGCAAGACCCAGCACAGCCAAAAATGAATTTATACAATATTTTCTTTAATGCATGTTAAGGGTCAAAGCAGACAACATCCCTCGCCTTCATGTAGCTTGTGTTTTAGTGTGGGGAGACACACACCACCATAACACAGGTCCAGGAGAGTCAGATGGTGGACTTGGAGAAGGCCCCAGGAGAACCAGGAAGGCTCCACTGTGGGATCCCAATCCCCATCTCTGGCTGGACTAACCGGAGGATCAGGAGGATGTCAGTTGCTAGGGGCTGGGAGGTGACAAGTGACATCCATATCAGTCCGATCCATATGTGTGGATCCCAGGAGCTAACACCACCCAGAGTAATAAGAGGAGGAACAGGAAATGCCTCCTAATTGATTGACAGCTCAGAGGACCAAGTCTCACCCAGCCGCCCCCTCTGGACCAGGAGGGCCCCTGACTTCAACAGCAAAGAAGAGATGAACGACCTTCTCCCAGAACGTCATTAGGCTGAGTTTCTACTCATTCAATCAACATTTGCGGGGCTGAGTGCAGTGCGGCCGTAAAGCCAGATGAGGTATGACTCCTGTCATTAAGAAGCTTGCCAACTCGGGGATGATATAAGATATGCAGGTAGATAACTTGGATTAAAGAGGAAAAATTGATGGGTACCCCCGACAAAGTATAAAGTGTTCCAAGAATCCCAAGGAGGGAGATGACTTCCTGCTTAGGCAGGGAGGAGGGGATGGAGAGGAGGTGCAAGGAAAGTTATCGAGGTAACGTGGAGAAGGTGGTGTTGGAGTCGAACCTTGAAAAGACCCAACGAGAGGCGTCCTGGTGTGGGGCCTGGGTGAGCAAGGTGGGCGGGAGATGGGTAACTGGCGGGGGCGAGGCGGCGTGTGGAGGGCAGCTGTGCTGGGAGCCAGGAGGGCGGGAGAGGTGAAGTCAGATGGGCCTGACCCGGGACGGTTGAGCAGCTGGGATCGGTTCTCTAAGCTCATGCCACCATCGCTGCTGCCTCCCTCTGCACTCAGGGGCAAACAGTAGGGGCTGCGTTTCGAAGCTTCCACAGATGAGGACAAGGAGGGCTTGTCAATTGTGTCTTATTCTGAGAACCTTAGAAGCCCGAGCTTTCCGAGCTGGGAAAGATATTAAAGACTACCCTTCCCACCTGTTGCCGTTCCTTGTCTGCTCCAGCATCCTCTGCTTCCACGCCTGCCAGCCCAGACCCACCTGCCCATCCTCACCCCGGCTCCACACCTGGGCCAGCTGCGGCCAGGAGCAGGCATCCCGCTCAGCTCCCTGGGTCTGCAGGGCTAAGATGAGCATTTCCATCTCAGCCACAAATCCCCTCGCCCTCCTGAGCCCAGCCTGATGACTTCCTGCAGCAGCTGGGTTCACACATTCAGCGCCCACACACCTTCCAGGGATCAAGGGGAGGGAGGGAACCAATGGGAGTTGGGAGCAGCATCTTCCGGTTTGCTGGGGAGGGGGCTCTCCTCCTTGCCCTTTCCTCCCACACTTTGAGAGCACCCAGAAGACCCCTAAGAGCCTCCGTTTTCCTCCCTGCCTCTCTGAGAGGGGAGACATGTGGCTGGAAGTCTAGAAAAACATCCCAGCCCTTCCAGGAACATGAGGGCCTGGTCCTGATGCGAGGGCCAGAGCCTCTTGGAGCTGGGGATCTGGAAGCTGCATGGGAGGAGGGAGTGGAGAGGATGGAGTGGAAACCTGCACCCAAGCGAATCCCATTCACACGCTTCTCTCAAATTCTCTTGTTGAGGTAAGACAAACTGTTCTTTGAGAAATCCGACTGGGGAGACATTAATAACAGCGCCTCCTGAAAATGGGGAGGGGAGCCCACACTAAATAATCGAAGGTCTTTGAGAGCTTGTGCAGAAAGACACGATGCTCTCTGCTGTGCCGAGGAAAGGCTAATAAGCCCCGGTGACACAGGGCAGCGTGGAGGACCTGCAGGGCGCTGGGCCACTTCCCGGAAGGACTCGTGTGCTCCGACTCACGCCCAAGGCCAGAGCGTCTCGCAGGCTTGGTTTCTCCCGGGTCTCCTCCTCTGTCTGCCAGCCCCGGAAAATGCTTGAAACAGATCCAAGGACACAGGAGGAAGACCCAGGGGGTCATCCAAGACTCGCTGAGCCAGAAGACCAGGCAGTGTTCTTCCCAACTCTGCTCACTCGGCCACAGAAAGGATGGAACACAGCCTCTCTCTCTGCTGTTCTTTTTGGCTCCCCAGACGGTGCCGTGGCAAAGAGCGTGCCTGACAGTGCAGGAGACGCAGGAGACGGGTTGATCCCTGAGTCGGGAAGATCCCCTAGAGTAGGAAGTGGCAACCCACTCCAGTATTCTCGCCTGGGAAATCCCATGGACAAATCCCTGGCGGGCTATAACCCATGGGGGTTGCAGAGTTGGACACGACTCAGCAGCTGAGCACACACACAGAGGTGAAAAGAGGAAGGGGAGGAGGGGGTCCCAAGCCCCTGGCCTCCTTCTGGGTATCTGACCCCCAAGGTGGAACCCCCATTGAGACGGAGCCCCCTAGGAAGGATTACCTCTCACCTGGCATGGCCCCATCTTCCCTCACAATGACGTCCAGACATGAGACCCACAAACAACTCTAAGAGTGAATGGCACCACGGTCTGCCTCCCAGGGGAGCTTGGGCATGGAGAGGTGTGCACCCAGTGTGCCCTCTGGTAGTTGGGGGAGCTGGCACCGGGGGGGAAGGAAGCTCAGCGGTGAACCAAGAACGTCCAGATGTGCCGTTTGCCTCCTGGGGACCCTACTCCCGCTGACACAGTCTGTGCTCTGGCTTCATCTTGCCCCAGCCCAGAGCTGCCAGCGCTTGGCAGCCAGAAACCCAGGCCGTCTCTGGATGCTGCCAGCTGCTTTGATCTCCCTGGCTAGTGCCTGGCGGCAGCGGTTTATTACCACCTAAAGACTGCATCCAGAATCTGACAGAGAAACAAGCGCTTGGGTAACACCCAAATGCAGCATGAACACAGACTCGCTGACATTTCCATCTGCCCCTCCGTCCCGAGAGTCCCTCTGTGCCACCAAAGCCACAGGCAGGAAAGTAGGTCACCCTGCTCTGTGGGGGGGACCAGGCAGATGTTTACCAGATGCTCAGCTCCCTGCTTTGCAGATTCTGTAGGGGGTGTGATAGATAAGGGAGGGGCAATCCTTTGCCTAACTCCCAACAAACTGCAGCTGGGAAAATGGGAACATGCTTGCTTCGTAGCCAATGATTCTCAACCCTGTCCACGAGTAAGAATCTCTGAAGGAACTTTGTCTCAGAAAGAAACAAACAGCAACAACCACAAAAACACTAAAAGTCTGGGTCCCACCTAAGACCAATCAACTCAGAATCTCTGAGGGGGAAAGCTTGAAACATCAGTGATATTAAAAGCTCCCCAGGTATCCTAAGCATGTGCACTCATGGCGAGTACCTCCTGGTCCAGGCAGAGGGGAGACGGCCCTTGCCTTGGTGACCCTCACCCGGGAGAGATCACGGGGAGGAAGGAGACAGGATATTCTTGCTTGTGCCTACTTCCTCTGCCTCCAACAAGAAGTTCCCTCCACTGGGACCTCCTCCTTCCTCTCCACTTACTTGTACTTGACTGACTCTTCAAAACCCAGTGGAAACTTACATTACCAAATGCAAAAGAGAGAGCCAATGGGAATTTGCTGTATGTCTCAGGGAACTCAAACTGGGGCTCTGCAACAACCTAGAGGGGTGGAAAGTATACCTATGGCTGGTTCACGTTGATGTTTGGCAGACATGAACAAAATTCTGTAAAGCAATTATCCTTCAATTTAAAAATAAATAATTTTTTTAAATATATAGAAAAAAATACAACCAGTTTCATTTTCTTTTCCTCTAGACCTGCAGCACGTGGTGTGAACCTGGTCACCAGGAACCACGCATCTTATCCACTGGGCTTTCTGCACTGTCTCATTGCCCCTGCTGAACCCTGAGCTCCCAATGCAAGTCTCTGTCCCCAGCGCCTGTGACTCTTGAAGTGTCATCTCCCAGCTCCGTCCTTGTCACCTGGGCACTTGTTAGAAATGCAAATTGTGACTCTCCTCCCAACCTCCTGGATTAGAAGCCCCAGTGCGGTGGGGGTGGGNNGGGGGTGGGGGGGTGGGGCCAGCAAGCCACGTTTTAACAAGTCCTCTGGGTGAGGCAGAATCACCACTCTGGGCTCTAGACCCTGCTACTCAAACTGTGGTCCCAGAGCCCAGGGAGAGTCGAGGCAGAATCTCAAGCCCCATCCCAGACACCCTGAATGGTAATCTGCATTGACGTCCAGAGGACACGAATGTGCAGTAAACCTTGAGAGCTGCCGATGAAGGCAGCATCCAGAGTGCCTCACCTGGCTCATGGAAAAGCACCACTGGGGACTCCCCTAGTGGTTCAGTGGTTAAGACCCTGTACTTCCACCACAGTGGGTGTGAGTTCGATCCCTGGTCGGGGAACTAAGATCCCACATGCTACGTCGTGCAGCCAAAACTAAATAAAAATTGTAAAAAGGAAAAAAAAAAGCAACCCCATTCCCTTGTCACAAGGACCTTATTCCTCAGTCCTATTCAGAAGATCTCAACCTCGATCACAAGCCGCAGGTGCTGGGGACCCGCAGAAAGTATCTAGAGAAGTTACGGGAAACACAAACGGCCTCGCCTCTGTCCCTGAGAAAGACCGAGCTGAGACGTGGCTCCTTGACTGCTGCGTCTGGTCCTTGCGTCCTGGCCCCTTTCCCTGAACGTGAGTGAGCCCCTCGATGCTGTCCGCATGGTTGGCTTGCCTTCAAGGGGCCGCCTCCCTGGTGGAGGGCTGACGGCGCCAAGGTTGTCGTCTAAGTCAAGCCAAGCCCACTCATCCCACCTCTGGCAGCCTTGCCCCATTCGGCATTCCTCAGCCATGTGTGCCTGTGAAGTCACTAAGTCCTGCCTGACGCCTTTTGACCCGTGGGCTGTAGCCCGCCATGGGGTTCTCCAGGCAAGAGCACTGGAGTGGGTTGCCCTGCCCGGGAGGGGATCTTCCCTGCCCAGGGATCACCCGCGTTTCTTAGGTCTCCTGCACTGGCACGCAGGTTCTTTACCACTAGTGCCACTAGGAGGCCCGTTCCCCAGCCATGCTCCCCTTAATGCGCTGGAGGGGGATGACGTCAGACTGTAGTTCCAGGAGTGGGGCTCGGCTGGGAGGGGCAGAGACCACAAGAGAGGACAGGAGGTGTCGTGGGACCACCACAGACTCCCAACCCACTGCTCGTCCAGTTCCTTCCCACAAATCCCGAGTGCCCGCTATGGCACGCCCGGTGCATCCCCCCGGCTCCTCGGTCACGTCAAAGGTTGTTAAAAATTTATCCGATCCGAGATTGATATGGAAATGCCAGTTTTCCCTGGCAGGTTATAAATAACTGCTTTGAGTCCAATTTTGAGGTTTTGATTTTTTTAAAAAAATTAGTAAACGATCATGCATTCATCTGTGATTGAATCCAAGACATTTTTTTCCCTCCTCCCTTGAAACCCATCGTCAAAGGCCATTACTACTCTGCCTGCTCAGAGAATATTGTGTATGGAGCGTTACTGTCCCCTGGGGAAGTAAGACCATTCTAGGAAGAAAAAAAAAAAAAAAAAAGATGTATTTCCATCTCTGTTCCAATACGCACAACCTAATTAAGATTTTATAAACACTCACCCATCAGGAAAACACACACACACACACATTCACCGCCACCTAAATTAGCAAGGCAAATATAGTCTAGATGAAGTAGCTTTCTTGCCTGATTCCGTCCAGTTTTAATTGGGTATCTGTCACGGGGACAGTGTCACACAGAGAGACTGTCTCATTTTGAGTCTTCAGTTTGAGCTTGGNAACGTCTCAAGTGCAAGTCTCTTGGCTCGGAGACGCAGGAAGCAGCACGGCCTGCCTCTGTGGTGTTTACAGTCTGCCAGGAGCGTGAATTAAATGCCGGGGCAAAGATGGCCAGAGAGCCGGACAGGATGGCACCGTGGGCTCTGCGGAAATGTGGGCTCGTGATACCCGGCCTGGGTGTCTGCAGCCTCCCCCCGGCCACCCGCAGATGTTGCTGGAAGAAAGGCGGCCCGCCTGTGCACCCTGCTGTCCCTGACTCTGCTCCCCCATCACCCCCACCCCTGGGTACAGCTGCAGCAACCGGCAAAGCAGCCAGGCCCTCTCGAATTAGCTGAAGTGACACTCGCTTTGTGTACACATGTTTACAGTCAGGGCCAGATGGTGAGGCATTGGCTCCGTTTCAACGCCACTCCAGTGTGCCCGGCTGGGCCGGCTCTGCGCGTGGCTAAAAGATAACGTGGGGAAAGGGCAACCCCTTCCTTCCTGAGATGCCAGCCCTGAATCTGTTCCCCATCTGAGCAGCCCTCACTTAAAAGCAGCCTTAGCTTGCCAGCTGTCAGAACTTTTTATCAAATCTCCTGAAGTCCTACAGACAGAAGAAAGAGACATAGCCCACTCTGATATCCTCCAGAGTTTCCTTCCCCTTTTCCTCTTTTTTTTTGAAAAAAAGAAACAAATACATCATGTTTGATGGAAAGGAGCTTGCAAACGATCACCGATGACAGTGTTTATGTTGCCAAATTATTTGTACTGGTAGGAAAAGAGGGCGGACGGAATGTGGATCAAAGGGAGTGATTGTTTACCAAACTAGAGAGACGTTCCTAAGTGACACTATAGGAAAAAGGGAGGAGGGGGAGGAGATGGGCAACGAGCCAGGGACAGATTCAGACACGTCTGTGTGTTTCCATCTGCCTTCCCCCAAAAAAGACAGTGGAAAAAATCCATCACGGACAGCTGTTCTCTGGGGCCAGAAGGAACCCTGGTCTGTCAGCTCCCGGGAGACCTGAGCCAGAGCTTCTAAAACATCCAGAAAGGGTGATGACCTGAGGTCCCTCCCCCTCTGAACTTAACCTGAAAGCTCCCTCCCAACAAAGCCCATGAAAAACAGATACAACACCAAGAGAGAAGAAAAGAAAAAACAAAACTAGAGATAGACTTTTATAACCTCCAACAGTGGGAGTCGTAGTGTTAGTTGCTCAGTTGTCTTGGACTCTTTGGATAGTGGCCTGCAAGGCTCCTCTGTCCATGGGATTCTCCAGGCAAGAATACTGGAGTGGGTTGCCATGCCCTTCTTCAGGGGATCTTCCCGACCCAGGCATTGAACCCGGGTCTCCCGCATTGCAGGCAGACTCTTCACCATCTGAGCCACCGGGGAAGCCCCTATAATCTCCAACAGTGGGAATCAAAAGGTCTGAGTAAAAAGCAACAAAAGTTTTTGGAACGAGCACTCCAGAATACCTCCTTCAGAATGAGGGCATTTCATTCAAAGTGTCCCTCTGGGAGCCCGGACCATTACTCCAGGGATGGGGCCATTATTCAGAACATATTATTTTGAAATTAACTTTTTCAAACTAACTTTAGATTCAGTTCATGAGAAATATTTCACAGTCTAATAGCCGTAACTTTAGCTCTGTGTGTGTGTGTGTGTGTGTGTGTGTGTGTGTGTGTGTGTATGGGGGTGTATGAAAGGGGTGTGAAGCTGAGGGTGGTTGCTGGAGGCAGAATTTTGAATTCATTTGCACCAGAGAAGTTTCCAAATGGTGATTCACTGGCCCTTCTCACCTAAACAATCTGGCCCCAAAAGACGCAGCTGTGTTACCTTTGAAAATATCTGAAAGAGTCTGCCTGAACTTCGTGTTCAAGGTAATTCCAGAAAGGAGGTCCAGAATGATTCCTGCTAGAGCAGCTCATCTGAGCCTTGCAAAATGAAAACTATGAGGGAGGAAGAAGGTTACACTCTCTTGAAGGAGCACACACACACACACACACACACCCCGACACACAGAATCAGGACGCACATCCAGAGACTGGCCCAGCGTCCCCTCCCACTGCACTGTCCGTTTGTCCAGCCTCACACGTAAGCACAGCCCCAGTCAGGCGTTCGGGTCTGTTTTGGTTACTGGCAAGTCCCCAGAGGCTGGAACGCTGCCAGAACATAGCAGGTGCGTGATGAATAGCTATGAAATGTGGACCAAGGACAGAGCACTAGACGAGGCTTGAAGCAGGGTAAGGCAGGTGGAGGGGCCAACCTTTAGGACAGCCCTGACGACTCTTCCTCCTGGTACACGTGCATCTGTGTGTCATCTCCTCCTAGGTCGTGCCAGGCTTGATCTCTGCGACCAAGAGACCGTGCAGAAGTGAAGGTGTGTCACTTCTGAGACTGGGAGGAGCCAGCGGCCATGTCACCAGCATCCTTATGGAGAGGCCCACGTGGAGAGGTGCTGGGCCTTCTTGCACGCAGCCAGCCAGGAGCTGAGGCCTCCAACAACCCTCTGAAAGAGACACTTTGGATGTGGCTGTTCAGCCTCCCAGTCGTGTCTGACTCTGCCACCCTATGGCCTGCAGCATGCCAGGCTTCTCTGTCCTTCACTGCCTTCTGGAGTTTGCTCAAACTCATATCCATCTGGACATGGGACCTCGGGCAATCTTCAGCCAATGGTGACCCAGCCCGCATCTCAGGACAACACGGGACTGTGGGGTGATTTGTTACACAGCATTTGATAACTAACACAGTGACGGGATGGAGCAAAGCATAGGCTAGGCGTGCGCCTTTGCGATCATCCATCAGGTTGTATTTTTTACCCCAAACCTTGATTCTGTTTTTCAGAATCTGATAGAGCTGGTCATACCTATCTTGTAACAGGGATTACCAATGACATGTGTTTTAGGGACTCTTCCAACCCATCTCCAACCCTCCTTAGATATTTCCACTTCAGATCAGGACAGGTGGCTTCATTTCTTTTCTTTGAAGTCACTTTAAAAAAAAATATTTATTTTTATTTGTTTATTTGGCTGCACTGGGTCTTAGTCTCAGCATGTGGGAACTCTGATCTTCACTGAGGCAAGTGGGATCCTCTGTGTGGCACACGAACCCTTAGCTGCATGTGCGATCTAGTTTCCCGACGAGGGAATGAACCGGGGTCCCCTGCGGTGGGAGCTCAGAGTCTTAGCCACTGGACCACCAGGGAAGTCCTCCCACTTCTTCTGTGACTTTTCTTTTGTCATCTGACTTTCCAAGGTGCATCTTGGCCACACTATTAGCGCCTGGCCTGTACTGGGCACTAAATAAATATTTGCTGAATGAGAAAATGAAAGTGAATGAGTAAATAACTAGGCCCCCGTCTGTTCTGCTTACCATAGGGCTGACCAGGGCGCATGGCCAAACTCTCCTCGCTAGCTCTCTCCCCCAGGACCAGGGTCTGCAGAGGGTGAGAGGGAAAGAGGGGAAATGGATGGACCACTCATTACTGTTGTTCTGGCTAATGAGCTGGGATGGAGATGAGAGAGCTGTGGATGGAGAGAGAGACTGGAGACTTTTCCAGCCACTATTATTTAGTAGGAGACACGGTGGCAGATTGAGAATGAGCTGGTTTTCATTACTAGATAATGAATCCAAATGATGGAAGAAAGGGATGGCTGGCTGGGGAAAGGAGCTGAGAAGCCCTCCCACTCTGCTTTGTCAGGGAAGAGCGCCAGGGACCAACCGGATACCAGAGAGAGGTGTACGTGGCTGGAAGAGCTTCCAGATGGCCTTCTCTCTCTTTGGTTCCAAACAGAATGAATATATAGTTACCTCGAACATGGAACTCAACCTCTGGGCAAAGCCAGCTTCCTCCTCCAGCTGCAGCCATCAGCTGAGCCCCTGCAGACGGCTTCCTGGAGTCTTGGGAATCCCTGCTGATCACAGACCCCAGAGTCCCTGTCACCCCCGGTGGAAGGAGCATGACCTCTCTAAGGGTCAGGACATTGGGAAGAGTGTCCAGGGCCTTTGGCCTCTACTTTTTAGAGTTTCCAGATAAGTAAAAACAAGGATACTCAGTACAATTTAATTTGGAGTTCAAATAAATGTTGTTTGTTTTTTGTTGTTGCTTAGTTGATCCCATGGACTGAGGTTTTCCAAAGAATACTGGAATGTGTTACCACTTCCTTTCTCCAGGGGATCTTCCCAACCCAAGGATCGAACCTGCATCTCCTGCCCATGTCTCCTGCATGGTAGGCAGATTCTTTACCACTGGGCCACCAGGGAAGTCCTTCAGATAATTAACTTAGTATAAGTGCTGAGCTTAGTTGCTCAGTTGTGCGCGAATCTTTGTGAGCCCATGTACTGGTCTCTGCTCTGTGATTGGGGGCTTAGGCTAGGAAGATGCAAAGGCTAGAAGGCCATTGTCACCTGTCTGGTGGGCGACCTGTCTGTGGGCTGGGACCTCAGCTGGGCTTTGCAGGTGCACGGGTACATGGCCTCTTCATGTGGTCTGAGCCTCCTCACATCCTTGAAGCTGAAACCCTTACCTGGTAGCTCAAGGAGCCAAAGCTGAGTGTCCCGTGAGACCCAAGAAGGAGTTGGCTGCAGCCTCTTGGTGGGACTGGAGGGTTAAAGGGTCTGCGTGTGCTTTAAATTCCAGCAGGCAGTAGGGAGACCTTAAGTAGAAGGAAGGAGGGGAGTTCACGGCGAGATGATGGAGATGACAAGGGTGTGATGATGATGGAGAAGCTCCAACGAGAAGTCTTCCCGAGAAGACGATGCTTGCCTAGGAAGAGATGCTCCAGGAGGTCAGGGACCTCTGGGAATCGAGAGACCCGGGAGTCAGTAGGAGCAGGCACGCTGGGCTGAAGTCCCGGGGTGATGGCAGGGGTGGACTTTCAGAAGGAACCACTGCTGAATTTGGGGAGGAAGAGTAGCGCACGGTGGGAGGCATCAGAAAGCACCCCCAAATGCTCCTGTACCCCCCAGAAGGTTTACATTTGCACTTCATCAAAATTGCTGCCGGAATTGCGTTCTACGGACACTGTCTGCATTGATCCTGCTCCCACCCATCTGCACACACCAACGCTCCGTGTCCCCTGGCTCCACTGGAGAGCAGATACATCTGCCTGCAGTAAACCAGCCTCCTCCCAGCTCGCCTAGGAAGGGTTCTGGCTGCCAGCACGTTTTCTGCCCGAAAAACCCCATGGATGGAGGAGCCTGGTGGGCTACAGTCTGTGGGGTCACAAGGAGTCGGACACAACTGCATGAGCGCACACACACACGCACACGCACGGGACTAGGATCAATTCTGCACACCTGGCAACAGCCCCCCTTTGAGGCAGGGGCAGGGGATGCACGCACTGACTTACAGAGAGAACAGAATTTGGTTCAAACAGAGGGAAGAGGAGCTGGGGGTGCTGGGCTGGGGGTTGGGCAACCTGAGACCCTACATGGTGCTTCGTACACTCCCATCCCTTCTGCTCCCCCAGCGCTGCCAAGAGCAGCCGGAAGCAACCTTAACCTCGGGGTTTTGGCCTGGGAAACGTGGATGCTTCCCAGCAGCCCCCTCCTGGCACACCTGCCTCTAGGATGCCTCAGCCGGGCCTAACCACTGCACGTGGTAGTGGGAACTGGCCCCACATGGAGCCCAGGCCTTTTGAAACCTGAGTTAATTGGATTTTACAGCATCCTCTCTTGCCTGCCCCATCCTTATTAAATGACACAGAGGAGAGGCAAGGAACAGCAGGTCATCACACAGAGAAGGAAAAGGTTAGGGCAGCGGCGTCTTTGTAGAAGCTAATCAATGTTCAGCCTTCCCCCCCCCCAACCTCACCTTGTAGGAGCTCAAACGGTGCCCAGAACTTAGGGGAGAGTGCAGAAAGGTTAGCTGCCTTTATCACTATTCGTGTCGTATCTGTACTGGCTCAGCCCGTGCTTAGTCATTCAGTCGTGTCTGACTCTTTGCGACCCCATGGACTGTAATCCCACCAGGCTCCTCTGTCCATGGGATTCTCCAGGCAGGAATACTGGAGTGGGTGGCCATTTCCTCCTCCAGGAGATCATCCCAAACCAGAGATCGAACCCAGATCTCCTGCATTGGCAGGCAGAGTGTTTACAACGGAGCCACCTGGGAAGCCCACAGCTACACAATCACGTGTGTGTGTGTGCGTGTGCAAATGCGTGTGTGCATGCATCCCGTGCCAACCTGCCATCTGGGGTGACCTGTGACTGCCTGCAGGACCCAGGAGGGCAGTGCTCCACCTGCCGTTCAAACAGAGAACTGCTTCTCAGGCCACAGAGCTCCAGCAGCTGAGTCACCTTGGGCTTCAGCGGCCCCATCTGTCCCCTCCGATCTGTGATAAGAAGGCTGGAGGAGCATCACAGAGTTTCTCCCTCGCCTTGCTTCCCGAGGCCCATAATTTAAAGAAAAAGGGTGGCTATTCAAGATAACGCCGGTGAAATTGACTAGCGTGAGAGATGGGATCTTCTGGGCGCTTTGCTTCCCCGGGGTGTGGCATACATCCCAGCCTTTGTCAGAGCCTCAGGGAGGGCGGGGGAACTTCCCCCGACCTTGACTTCCAGCTTGCCCGTTGAACTGGCTTCAGTCAGAGTAACCGAAGCGAAGACTTGCCTCCCCAAGGAAAGCACAGCGCCCCTATTTCTTGCTGGTGTCTGAAGAGCGTAAAAGCTCAGGGAGTAGACTGATTCCAGCCACAGCCGAGTCGGGCTCCCCTGGGCTCCAGCCTACCCACAGAGCAGCCAACCGGCCGACCCGCAGAGAGTAAACCGGCTGGTGTGTCCCACCGAGAAGGTGTGGCTTCTACACAGCTCCGCCCCGGCCGTGAACAACCCATACAGCACACCTCGCCCCATCTGCAGATTTACATTCTAGAGGTTTTGAAAATTAAATGAAAAAAAAAATCAAAGGGTGAATAAATTTTTTAAAGACTCAAATGCAATGGAAAGCTAGGAAGAAGAAAAACCATGAACTACAGAACTGTTAGCCGCCTCTGTCTCATAGAGCCTTATAAGACACTCAGCCGTGTCTGACTCTTCGCAACCCCATGGGCAGCAGCACACCAGGCTTCCCTGTCCTTCACTGTCTCCCAGAGTTTGCTCAAAGTCATGTCCATGGAGTCGGTGATGCCACCCAACCATCTCATCCTCTGCCGCCCCCTTCTCCTTATAAGCATATTAAAAATGTAACGGAATGCCTGCTAAAAACTCAGTTTATTTTGTCCCATTTCTTTAAGACACTAAAGCTGACACCCTATACGAGGGACGCGTGTAGGCCTTAGGGCCTCCCTCTTGAAGCCCCCTCCCATCTCCCTCTGCATCCCACCCCTCCAGGCCGTCACAGAGTGCTGGGTTGAGCTCCGAGCGTCCACAGCAAATCCCCACTGGCTGGCTGTTCCGCATCTGGTAACGTATATGCTTCCAGGCTCCTCTGTCAACTCGTTCCCGCTCCTTCCCTCACTGTGTCCATGAGTCTGTTCTCCACGGCTGCCCTGCAAATAGATTCAGCAGTAGCATCTTTCTAGATTCCATACACATGCATTAATATACAATATTTCCCTTTCTAGCTTACTTCACTCTATACAATTGGCTCTAGTTCATCCGCCTCATTAGCACTGAGTCAAATGCAAAGAAATCAAGTTTTGATAGCAAAAGTCTGCATCACTCAAGGAAAATTGGGGTTAAAAATGGTACAAATGAACTCACATACAAAACGGAGAGAGACCCTCAGACAAAGAAAACAAACTTATGGTTATCAAAGGGGAAGACAGGAAGGGATAAATTAGGAATTGGGGATTAACAGATATACACTACTGTATATAAAATAGACAAATAATAAGGACCTACTATAGAGCACAGGGAACTCTACTTAATATTTTGCAATAACCTACAAGGGGAAAGAATCTGAAAAATAGATATATATGTATTAAAACTGAATCTCTTTGCAGCACACCTGAAACCAATACAACATTGTAAATCAACAACGCCTCAATAAAAATAAATTTTTTAAAAAGACCACAAAGTCAATCCACTTTTTAAAAGATGGGAAGAAATAAAAGTCTGTGACTTTATTTAAAAAGAAATGTCAAATTATGAAGTTTGTTTTAGCCTATGTTTAACCAGAATCAGCTGTGAATGCAACTTTTTTCATTCTTCCAGCGAACAAAGAATAAATCAAATGTTGATTTGGCGGGCATAATTTTTCTGACAAGATTGTCTGATAACGCGATACAACATTCTTGATTTCACGTTTGACTTTCACAGCACAATCATAAAGAGGACATTTTTGCAAAAAAAATATTTGAAGGCGTCATCAATTTTCCCAATGGCCTGTCTTAATCCTCTAAAATTCAAATCTCTCTCTTTTGAAGTGCCTGTCATTTCATCAGCCTCGAAGATTTCCTCCTCTGTAATTGTTAACTGGCTGAATTCTGATATATTCTCACTTGCCAGTAGCCTTGCATGGGATTCAAATAATTCTCCATAATCACTTTGATCAATCTCAGGAAATTTTGCATCTTTGGCAAAATTTGAAATGGTTTTGCATGATACTCAAGAATGTTTATAACGTACAGCAAACTGGAACAGACCAACCTACAAATCTAATGACGGCAAGTGGAAAAATACAATAGTGTTAAGTGTGAAGAACGTGGGGGTAGGAACGGAATTTGTAACAGCCCAAGAGCAACTATTTTTGTATTTGGGCAAATTTGGTTTTCCTATTTAACCTTATAATGTGAGGGACTTTAATCCTGAGAATGTAGGCAGCCCAGGAGTGGTTATTTTTGTGTTTTGGCAAATTTAGTATTCCTATGGGACCTTATAATGTCAGGGACTTCAGTCCTGAGAATGTAGGCAGCCCAGGAGTGGCTGGTTTTTGTTTTGTTTTGTTTTGTTTTGCTTTGGCAAATTTGGTTTCCCTATTCGACCTTATAATGTCAAAGACATTGATCCTGAAAACGTGGAAAACATGGGCCCCTGTATATGACCCAAGGACATTCACTGTAATATGTAAAGAGTTCATACAAAACAAGAAAAAATAATGGGCAGAAATAAAGACCTATTGTGAAAACAAGAAAGAAACATGGGAGGCTAACAACCACAGGAAAAAAAATTCCTCTCCACTGTAAACAAAGAAATGTACAACAAAGCAATATTTCCCCATCAAATGAACATTTTTTAAATTATAATTCTCGACACTGCTAAGGTTATAAAGAACCAAACCTTCCTTATCACTGTTGGTGGAGTGTAAATTGTACAGGCTATCCAGAAAGCAAATGCAAAGCTATATCCAGCCTTAAAATTATTTCAGCAGCATCGTACTTTTTTTTTTATGCAGTCCCATGTTGCCTGTTCATATCCTCACATCATTCTTAAAATGAACAAAGACTAAATCAAATGTTGATTTTGAGGGCGTAATTTTTTCTGGGGGAAGAAAATCGTCTAGTGGCACAAAACAATATCCTTCACTCTGAGTGAAGTTAATTGCTTTTTCAGCTCTCTCCAGAGTTTGATCTCTCACTTGGAGGCCACTTTGCACAGGAAATGAAGGCTTCCCTCGGAGTCCCCATAGGAAGTGGCATGGAGCCAGGCAGAGCTGTCTGGGAGCCTCCTACCCCAATCAAGGGACTCCTAGCTCACTTGTCTCTGTTTCCTTCCTCAGCAAAATCAAACTCCTGTAAGTTCAGGCCTGTGTGTGGATCCCAGGTAGCAAGCAGCTGGGCCCTCAGGCTCTGGATGGCCAAGACTCTACCCATCATGCTAACAGTGGTTATTTCTGGGTGATGCGTGTTAGCTTTTCGACTTTCTTCTTCAAACTTTCTGTGGATGTATAAATTTCAACAATGAGCAAGCATCACATTTACAATCATAAAAGGAAATTATTTTTAAAAAAGGAGAAAAAGAGAGGGGATTTGCATGAACAAAGCCCAGAAATAGAACTGGGAGGAGGGATGAAGAGAAAATGTCAAGACAATTCAGAGGCTAGAAGCTTCAATAGCAGGTGGGTTGAGTGGAATCAGACGGTGAGGGTCCAAAATTATCTCACTGAAAGAGTGTTTATCTCTGTGTGCAGTGAGGAGCCAGGCATGATGAGAAGGCAGTGCCTTAGAGGGGGCTGTGGGGAAATGGAAAAAGCACTGAGCTGCTGAGTCAAGCCTCACCTGAAGTATACCCTACCTCTGGATTTTTCAGACATGCAGATGCCAATTAGTTCCCTTTATTTTTTTAAGCCACTTTGAGTCAGGCTTTCCATTTACAGCAACAGAAAGTATTCCAGCTGGTAGACTTTCCAAAGCAACGTGGCTCCAAGTAAGAAGTTGGGGTGAACCTGCCACTCCTTGTCCTCGTTAAAATAGGACACGCCACTTAAAATCCGCTGAGCCTTAGTCATCCCTACAGATGGAACAGGATGCTTGCATCCTCTCTCACCAGCATAAGGATAAACATTTTGAGGTTATAATGAGACTCTTAGATGAGCAGAAGATCTGAATTTTTCAAGTCCCTCTTGCAGACACAAGAGCAGTTGGTCCGGTGTCAGGGACTGAATTGCTTATGAGGGTCAGATCTTCAGGGAAGTGTGCCCGAGATGTCAGATGTGTGCATAGGAATCACAGCGTGGGGCTGGGGGCGGGGGGAGTGGATTCTGATTGAACAGGTCTGCGGCGGAGCCTAACACTCTGCATTGCAATAAGCACCCAGGGGGATGCAGAGACAGCCAGGAGCTGAAGTCAGATCAAGGAACACACTGTCTCCTGGGGCTCCTTTCGAAGCATCCCAAATAGCACGTTTAAGAACTTAAGCTCTAAGGTCAGACGCTCCCACCCACCGCCTTACCAGCTGTGTGAATTGGGCACATCATTTACACTCTCTAAACCTTGGGCTCTTACATGTAAAAATGGGGTAACAATAGTACCTAGTTGCTAGGATAGAAAAGATAAAACAAGTAAAGAAATTAGCATAGCATCTGGCACCTAGTAGGTACTCCCCAAAGACAGCCATTTTTCTTACGCAGACCCAGCAAGGCACCCACGTGGTCTGAGCTTTGTGAAATGTTACAAGTGAACACCACTCCACTGGCCAAGAATAAACGAAAGGCAATTAGATGTAAACTGTCAATAACAAGTCATTTGATGTACAGCCCTCAGTCTCAAAAATCTTATATAAAATAAGCTGTGTCTTGACTTGTAATGAAATAGTTCTCAAAGCCTTCTGATTTGCTCTACCCAGGTTACAATCCTCAAATCTGGCTAGAATAAAATTTTCCAATTCTTCCTTTAAAAAAATAAAAAAAAAAGGCAATGCACGTGTCCACTGGAACCTTTCAAAGAGTATCAAAATTTACTCCCTTCACTGCCTATGTGCATGCGTGCGTACTTAGTCGTTCAGTCCTATCCGACTCTTTGAGACCCCATGAACTGCAGCCCACCAGGCTCCTCTGTTCATGGAATTCTCCAGGCAAGAATACTGGAGTGGGTTGCTATTCCCTTCTCCAGGGGGTTTTCCCAACCCTGGGAACGAAGCAGGTCTCCTGCATTGCAGGCAGATTCTTTACCCGCCTGAGCCACCAGGGAAGCCCCTCCCTGCCCACAGACATTGTAAATCCCTGCAACTTAGCTCTCCATTCCCACACTCCTCATGTTCCAGGGTTTCCCCCGCCCACCTCGCCCTGGTTCAGCGATGCTTAACTCCTCGGGCTTCCTCTCTGTTTGGGTTCTGCGTTGCTTTGCTGGGGTGGGGACGGCTGCTCAGTGTTGTCCTGTGTCACTGCCCGTCCCTCGGATTCTGCACAACCAGGAGGCCCGGGAGCTGATGGGAGCCGGTTAGCTGAGACTCCTGGGGTTGAATGTTGGCAAAACCCAACCCCAGTTGACACAGTTAAAAGAAGAATTTCCAGGCTGGCGTGACTCAAATGTCCAGAGGTCAGTGGGACTGGTGTCCACAGCTGGACCCAGCACCCAGCCCCTCTTCCAGCTCTGCTCCCCTGGACCAACATCACTTTAGCATGCCCCACAGCCTTCCAGCTCCTACGCCCCTCAAGCCCAAATTCAGGCAGAGAGGTTCCTGTTCTGAGAGCGCCACTCACAAGCCCGGGTGGGCACTGCTGATTGGCTCAGCCTAGGCCATGTGCTCCACCCAGACTAGGCAGGGGGCGGGACTAACTTCTGCAGAACCAGAGGGTCTGAGACAGGGTAAGAGGTCGGTGCAGCTAAGGGAACCAGAGCACTCCTTTACAGATGCCGGCCAGTTGGAGCCCAGCCCCGCATCCAGGTGATCCTCTACCCTGGGAAGTCTTTCCTCCATGGAGGACAGGGGAGAAGATGTCTGAAGACCCCCGCAACCAGCCTGTGGGGAGATTATGTCACGGGGATGTGGTTGTGCTATGAAGCACAATCCTTGACAGTCAGTATAAGGACAGATGTCCATATCAGAGAGTCTTGATGTAGGTTGCAGAAACTCCAGCACATGTCAACGCCCCTGCTCAAACACCTACCATGGCTCCTCATGGCTATCAAAACTGAACTCCTCAGCCTGACATTTGGAGTCTCCATGACCTCACCCCACGTGGATCCTGGATGATCTGCCCCTGGGCTCCTTCTGCGTGGTGTCCTCTTTCTTTCTGACACTCAGTACCACCCATCTCCTCTCTGCACCTCGGTGCCTCAGCCCCTCCTCTCGGCCCAGCAGTATCCTGGTGGAAAATCCCTGGAAAAGGAGACAATGGAGGTCCCCGACTCTCACACTGGTCCTGCAGCCTTTCTCCAATCAGTCAACCTCGCAGGACCTCCACCACCTCCCAGTTCAGGCTTCTGCCTAAGACAGGTAAAAATGTGTGTGTGTGTGTCTCTCTCTCAGTTATATCTAACTTTTTGCAACTCCATGGATTGTAGCCCGCTAGGCTCTTCTATCCATGGGATTCTCCAGTAAGAAAATGAGTGGGTTGCCATTTCTTTCTCCAGGAGATCTTCCCCCACCCAGGGATCAAACCCCTGTCTCTTGCATGTCCTACATTACCAGGCATTCTTTACCAGTGCACCAGGTGGGAAGCCCCAGGTCAAAACAGGCCAAAAAAAGCAGCTGTGAAAACTAACTGAAAAGAGGCATGCACCCCCAGCCCAAGTTCTTCTTTTCCTTGGAACATGAAAAACCTTAACCTGCCCTGCCTGTCAGCAACCCCTCTCCTGCTGTTGGCTCTTTTGAAACATGCCCAGCATATATGAGGGGCTCACCTCCTCTTGTGTACCAAGCAAGCCCAGGTCACGGATCCTAGAGGTGCTGTAGCCCCTCAGGGCCCTGGTTCTGCACTCCTCCTGGCCTGAACTCCACGCTGAAACAAGACAAGAGATAGCACCAGTTGCAGGGAACAGCAACCCACGCGAGTGGCACCAAGCTCACCCTAAACTAAAGACGTAGATGCGGCAGATGCAGCCTGAAGCTGTTTCTGAGCTTCCTTTTTTTTCCTTCAATTTTTTGTTTGATTTTTTTATCTTTTGGCCTCACCACACGGCATGTGCGATCTTAGTTCTCCAGGCATCAAACCCACGCCCCCTGCAGTGGAAGGTGAAATTTTAACCACTGGACTGCTAGGGAAATCTCCTTAACAAATTTTTTCGAGAAGACAAGTAATGTGCCTCATCCATCTCTGTGCCCACAAAGCACAATCTTCCTTTCCTCTAAACTACAAAACCTTAACCGACCTCTGCATCTCTCCCTGCCCCTCTCTCCCTGCCCCGTCCCCTATCAGGGCTCCTCTGCCTGGACCTGTGTTTGCTTTATCCCATGTTGTGTCTGCCCCTCGTCTCCCGACAAGGCTTATGTCGGAGACTGTCCAGATGCCCTAGCAGAGGCTAGTGTCAAATGAAAACAAAATTCGAACCCAGTAAAGAAAGACTTATTCAAAAGGGTTATTATTGCTGGGGCAGGAAGGTCCTGCTGCAGTCAAGGCAGGGGGCCTTTGCAACAGAGCAGAAGCTTTGACTATAAGATCTGTACGCATCTCAAGAGTTCGGCAAAAAGAGTTCTCTTTTACTGAGAGGAGCAAACAAGGCTGGAAGAACCAGGAGCGGGAAAGTGGGATGAAAGGGTGCCGAGAAGGAATCTGAGATCAGAGGATGTTTTACCCCGAGGCCAGTCTGTTCTCAGGAGGGGCTGTGAGCCGGCGAGGCGTGGGCACCCCAAAGGTCAAGGGCTGGAAGAAGGAGAGAAGCTTAACTGCAGTTTGGCTAAGAAGCATCTTGTTCCGATGGATCTGTGGAGACAAGCAGTTCAGCTAGTCATTAACAGAGCAAAGAATGAGAATTTGGAGAGTCTGTGTCTGGCTTTGTCATAGGTCCACAAGGTTTATTTAAGTCAAATGCAGAAGGCTGGTTCTTTGCAATGAGCTGTGTTCCAGACAGAAGGGTGAGGGAATTCCTTGAATTGTTGTTATTTTCCAGGAACACAGGGCCTGCACACACACACACGTGCACGCACACACACACACACATACACACATACATGCGCGTGCACATATGTGCACACGCACACACATACATACATGCACACATACACACGTGCGCACGTGTGCACGCACACGGGAGCATACACACGCACGTGTGCATGTGCACAGATAGACAACAGACCGCAAGGAAGTCTTGTGTTTTAAAGCTTCCCGCAGGAATTCCCAGGCGGTCCAGTGGTTAAGAGTCAGCCTGCCAGTGCAGAGGACCCGGGTGTGACCCCTGGTCCAGGGAGACTCCTCATGCCACAGGGCGTCCGAGCCCGCGCTCTGCAGGAAGAGCCACCACCATGAGAAGCCCGTGCACCACAGCCAAGAGAAGCCTGCGCTCGCGGCAGCTAGCGAAAGCCCCCGCAGCAACAAAGACCCAGCGCAGCCAAAATAAATTTAAAATTTTTAATTAAATAATTAAAATAATAATTAAAATTAAATAAAAGTATAAACAACCCGGGGAAAACTTTTTTAAAAAAGCTTGCAGTTGTTATTTTTTTTATCTCGAGACGCAAGTTTGACCCTCCCAGCCACGGCAGGTTGGCCCCTTGTTTGCAGAGGGTTACCCTCTCGATCGACCTCTCGGTTTTGCAAAGCCAGCATCCACTTCCAGTGTGAGAATTTGAGATGGAGGACAAATGCCCTGCACATCAATGAGCACGTCCTCTGAAATGACGATCGCTTTAAAGTTAAAAATAAAATTTCCTCTCCCAAGGGTACTTCAGAAGATGAGCGTTCTGGGTGCTGACAAGAGGAGGCCAGGCCTGAAATCAGGTCAAGGTTGGGGAGTGAGGACAGGACCCCATGGACCCTGGGAGGAAGCAGACCACCTGGGTTTGTTTCTCTGGATTGTCATGCCCTCTGCCCACTCCGAGCCATCAAGGAGAAAGTCTGGTCTATGGGCAAGTAAGTGGGGCTCACCCAGTGCTGTGCTGCTAAAATGTTTAACAACTGGCTCTCTGGAAAGATTGGGAAAAGGTGGGAGCCTTACTTCATAGAGTTTGCCAATTTCCACGGTGTAAACACTCTCACCATGGTCCACTCAAATCTACCAAGCTCACAAAATTCCCGAAATCTAACAACTGGCACCCGTATACAGGTGTAAGTCGGCTCTGGCACACAGGTGTATTTGTGTTGTATGTCGGGCAAATTTCAGGGGAGGTAGTAGGCAGCAGCCTAGGGAAGTTGGTTACAAGACGACCGAAGGCAGTATCAAGCTTGATGAGTGGATGAGATGACCGGATTTGGAAATGGATAAGAGTTTCTCAGGAGTCCCCAGCATCCTGGGAGTGGGGGACTGGAATAGATGGGGCTTCCTAGTATCAGATGGGCTTCCTTGGTGGCTCAGGTGGTGAAGAATCCGTCTGTAATGCGGGAGACCCGGGTTCAGTCCCTGGGTTGGGAAGATCCCCTGGAGAAGGGAATGGCTACCCACTCCAGTATTCTTGCCTGGGAAACTGCATGGACAGAGGAGCCTGGCGGGCTGCTGTCAGTGGGGTCACAAAGAGTCGGACATGACAGCACACGCATGCGTGGTATAGTCCACATTCGCTGCCTGAACCATGGGCAGGGTGGCGGGGGCCTCCTGAGCACGTGCTTGTGTCGGCCTCACTTGCTCAGAATGGCATCCTCCAGTAGCTCCACGTGACTCAGAGAGTGTGCCTCGGGGCTGATCTCCAGGTTCACGTGCATGTCCACTGGGCGGTCAACACTTTTAACCAAAGCCAGAAACCACCACTCCTTCCCTTACATCCCTTGGGGAACCAAGTCCATTCACTGGGCGAGGTGGAAACAGATGGGCAGAGCTCTTGAGGGGCTTGGGAGCTCAAAGGCGTCGGTTTCATGAAGGATTCTCACCTACCTCCAGGGTTATATAGTGGAAGACGTTTGTAATCTCCAGCTCCAGGATGCAGGGAGTGGTGCTGGGCTTCATTTTCTTTAAGTCAGGTTCTGTCTAACTCCAAATATGCCTCCTATGGAGGTAGCAAGAAACTCAGTCTCGTTAAAAGCTGAGGCTCCCCCCTGCCTCTCTCTGCCCAGAGTCACAGGAAGGAACCAGCCATCCTTGCAAAGTTAAAGCATCTCGATCTGCGCTGATCCCTTGAAATTCAGCAGTTCCCGAGCATCTGGCTAGGTTCCAGTTTCGGTTCTGCAGAGACAGAGAGCCCCGGTGCCCCGTCCCCCGACTTTCCACAAACTCACCCGCTGGGCACCTCAAAAGAGCAAAAGCAGAGGAGCCTCTGTCTCCTTCCTGTTCTTGGAGAACCGCCCTCCCTTTGCTGCTTCTACATGTGTCCCTGCAAAGCCTCAGCCCTCTCTCTTCTGCTCCGGGTGCCCACAGCACCATCTACTTGGTGAGTCAAGGGTTTTTCAGGGACCAGGAGGAGAGAGGGTGGTCTTCACAGCTTCTGCCCTGCAAATGCCTCAAGACAAGCAGAGAGAAAGACTCGCCCTGCAGTACAGAGAACCAAACCAAATCGCTCCAGACGGCCTGACACCTCCACAGCAGTGAAAACAGCACACCAATTAATACTGCAATACATTAGCTGCCACGTGTCACGGGGGAAAGAAGGGACATGAGTGAGTGTGTGTGTGGCGGGGGGAGACGGGGCTCCCTCTACAGAACTGGGAGCTGGCGGGTATGCCGGCCCCAGATGCAGCTCACCCAGGCCAGCGACGGCTGAAAGTTTCTCTGGAGTCCGGAGAGGCAGTGGACAAAGTGCTGAGGCCCTGCCAAGGGTGGCCGTTACCCCCTCTCCGAGACCTGCAGGCTCAGGTCTCCAGACCTGCTGCCCTCCTCCGAGGGCAGAGCCCCGCCTGAGGGCACGCGGTCTGAACAGCTGGGATCACCCAGAACGTGACTGTCTTTCCTCACTTGCACCGGCCCCTCCCGGACACCCCTCCCCACTTCCTTCCACCCTCGCCTTTCCAGGCGCCCCCCTTCACCTCCCATCGCACAGCCACTCCCCAGCTCTTGTTCTGGGCATCTCTTGTGCGCGGTTAAACATCAGGGCAGATTCACCAGGGCCCCCTGGTGTGGCCAGTGTCCTGCAGGAGTCCAGCAGGACTGACCCCCTGAAACACATTCAGAGTTCCTAAACAAGGCAGGGAGCTGCACGCTCAGAACCTCCCGCCTTCGCACACATGGCCTCCATTGCCCAAGCCCCCAAGTGGTAGAAACCACCAAGGGAGCAGCCTGGGAGGTCTGGCCACCATCCCGAAGGCCAAGCCCTTACTCAGGACTCCTCTGCTTCTCAGCTAGAGAAACCCACAGCAACCTAGATGTCCCCAGACTAGCCTCTGTATCCCTAAGGTGCCCATTTCTGCCCACACAGCCCTGGCTAGAAATGTGGGAAACCATCAGACCTTCCCCAGGTGACTCCCTGGGCTCAGGTGTGCCCTGGCCGGCTCCCAGGGACTCTGAAGCCAAGCCTAAGATTGAGGAGACGATCGTAATGCAAGAGTGGTGTGTACCCACTGATGCCTCACAGCAACTCTGCCCACGGGAGCATCCCCATCTGACCGCGAGTTGACTGACACTCCGAGCGGTCACTTGTCCACGTGTGCACACTCCACAAGCCTCGGGAGAGAGAAAACCCCGGGTGTCAAATGCTCTCACAACTTTGTTATGGGGCCAGCAGGGAATGTGTCAGCACCACATCCACGAGGAATTAGCCCAGATGCATCTACCAGATTGGGGCTTCCCAGGCGGCGCTAGTGGTAAAGAACCTCCCTGCCAAAGCAGGAGACGAAGGAAACGTGGGTTCGAACCCTGGGTCGGGAAGATCCGCTGGAGGAGGGCATGGCAACCCGCTCCAGGATTCTTGCCACCTGGAGGAGGGAGCAGACAGAACCCCAACCAATGCACATGGAAGGCAGGAAAGCAATGGAAAAGGACTGAACTGTGGGAGGCAGGCTGGGAGGCTGGCAGATAGACACGGGCCGGCTGAAAACTTATTCTGATGCCATTTCAAGTGCCAGTTACAGCTTCCAAAGCACTTTCATATAATTCATCCCGATCTGTCCTGACAACAGCTGCCCTAGGCGGAGAGTTAGCTCACTGAGGACCTGGGTTGGGGAGTCAGGGGGTGGGGGAGTCTTGCCACAATACAGAACCTGAAGAGTGCATGCAGCGCCGGGGAGAGCTGTCACAAACAAGCTTTGCTCTCCATCCACTGGAGCCCTGCCTCTCACACTGGAATGCGCACCGGAAGACCCCGGGGATGTTGTTAGAATGCAGATTCTGGTTCCGCGGGCGTGGAGTGGGGACGGAGGGTCTGCGTATCTGATGAGCAGTCAGGTGATGCTGAGGGTCCTAATCTGTGACTACCTGTTGAGTAGTAAAGCTTCGGAGGTTGTTCTCATTTTGAGATAGCTTCCCGGGTGGCTTAGCGGTAAAAAAAATCCGCCTTCAATGCAGGAGCCACAGGAGACGCAGGTTCAGTCCCTGGATCAGAAAGATCCCCTGGAGCAGAGCATGGAAACCCACTCCAGTATTCTTGCCTGGAGAATCCCATGGACAGAGTAGCCTAGTGGGCTACAGTCCATGGGGTCACAAAGAGTCGGACACAACTGAGGCAACTTAGCATGCATGCACACCGCCCATCTTGAGAAGGTTGCCCTGCCAGGGCGAGCAGACCAGAGCTGCTCCAGCTCCTCAAGTCCCCTCCTGGGCTCTCAGAAGGTGCTGCAGATCCCTGAGGCCCATCTGGCCTCCAATGGGGACTAAAACCCCAGCCCCCCCTAACTAGGATGCCCACGCACGACCGGCCCTTGCCATGCTTGGCACTGCAGTTGCTGGCGCCAGTGCAGCTCAGGGTACCAGAGGGACCAAGGAAAGTAATATCCTCACAGCCCGGGGGGTGTAAATAATGAAAGTCGGATCCATAAGTAATTACTTTTTAATTAATTAGGAATGATGAATAGCAAAGACCCAGCGACTCCGGGCGGAGTGGTGTTAACTGTAATAGCCTTGGTCCTTTCCCTGCTGAAATTGATTTGCAGTGGGAGAGGGCAGAGGGGAGGGGACACCCTGGGTCTGGGGGACAGAGGAGGGCCAGGCGAGGAGGGAGGCACAGGCTCCTCCCAGGACCGATGGCCCAGGAATCCTCTCCACTCCGTTGGAAGGTCTCCTCCCTGGAGGAGGAACCTGGAGCGAAAAGGGCTGCACTCCTCACTTCCAGATTCACCTAATTAATCTTCACACTCTTGAGGGGAGAGATGCCTGTGGTCCTTCCTCTCCGCTCAGCGGCAAGGGACACCCGGGAGCAGGGAGATGATGCTCAGTCCCAGAATGCCTAGCGGCAGGGGACACCCGGGAGCGAGGCGGGTGGGGGGCGGGGTGGAGGGGTGATGCTTAGTCCCAGAATGCTCAGCGGTAGGGGACACCCAGGAACAGAGAGGTGATGCTCAGTCCCAGAATGCTCAGCGGCAAGGGACACCTGGGAGTGGAGAGGTGATGTGTAGTCCCAGAATGCTCAGCAGCTGGGGACACCCGGGAGCGGGAGTTGGGGTGGGTGATGCTCAGTCCCAGAATGCTCAGCGGCAGGAGACATCCTTCCCAAAGGCAGCACCCAGGCCCGGGGAACAGTCTGCACGTGGGAAAGAGCAAGGCCAGGTGACCCTCCTACATCACGGCAGGTCTATGCCCGGGAGGGCAGAGGGATCCAGACAGGCCATGCCATCCTACACTTTTCTCTCAGCCAGTGCCAGGAGCACGGTAGACCTCCGGGGCCCCTGCCACTGCCTGTCACCTGAACCAGAGGAGAGGGCCGTTCTGGATCTCCACCACCACCACCTCCTGCCTCCCCCTCCCCACCCACCGCTGCCCTCTACTGCTGTTAAGAATGCCATCATTCAAAGACAACTGACATTTAAGCATCCCTACTTCTAGTCTGGAAAGGGGAAGCAAGGGATCATCTCAACATGAACAGAGACGGGCATCTACTCCAGTCCTCTCCCCTCCCCCATTGCACACACCCTCCTCCCCAGACCCCTGGGTCNGGGAGGTAAAGATTTTCTTGAGCATGTGAAGAAGACCCAGGGCTAAAGTGAAGCAAGCCTCCAGCTCGAAATTTAAGGGAGCACTCCAAAAGTTCAGTCCATCTCCCAGGCCTATCTCCCTGAAAGATAAGATTGCTGAGGGCCTCGCTATCAGATACAAGGACCATCCTTGCTAAAAGATGAGTGATCTTGGGAATTCCCTGGTGGGCCAGTGGTTAGGACTTGGTACTTTCACTTCCAAGGGCCTGGGTTCAATTCCTGGTGGGTGAACTAAGATGCCGCCAAAAAGAGAGAGTGCTTTCACAGGCATGAGTGGTAACTAAGTTTTAAGCATCTTCGAGGTAGGAAAGAAAACCAGATTGGGACAAGCTAAAGTCATGAAGAGGAAAGGAAAGAGGGAGTGTTTCTTTAGGACCTGCTCTTCGAGGCCGTGTTCTTTGTACACCTTGGAGGAAAGCCTCTGTGTCCTCATTTACCGGTGCTGAAACAAGGAGGATCCGATTCCCCACCTGTGTAGAATGGGCCTGATCTGAAAAACCACAATGAACGAAGCCCACAGACGTTAATCCAGGCCTCACTCCCCTGACCCTCATTCCAGCCCTACTGGATCCCGATCTTATTTGAAATGTGGATGATTTTTTCATCATGAATATTTTGCATTAATTTTTATTGTTTAAAATATTATGCATCTTAGGACTTCCCTGGCAGTCCAGTGGTTAAGAATCCACACTTCCACTGCAGGAGGGGAAGGTATGATCTCTGGTTGGAGATCTAAGACTCCACATTCCATGCAGGGTGGTCAATAGGTATAGATACAGACATAGATATAGGGCTTCCCAGGCGGCGCTACTGGTAAAGAACCCACCTGCCAAGACAGGAGACATAAGAGCTGTGGGTTCAATCCCTGGGTCGAGAAGATCCCCTGAAGAAGGAAATGGCAACCCACTCCAGAATTCTTGCCTGGAGAATCCCATGAACAGAGGAGCCTGGCGGGCTACAGTCCACGGGGTCGCAAAGAGTCAGACACGACTGAAGCAACTTAGCACACACACACATAAGTATAGATATATTGCCTGTCTTGGTAACCGAGTTTTGACCTCCCCCTCTTAAAGTAAAGTGAAAGTCACCCACTTTAAAAGTGTCACAAAGTGTCCGACTCTTTGCGACCCCATGGACTATACACTCCATGGAATTCTCCAGGCCAGGATACTGGAGTGGGCTGCCTTTCCCTTCTCCAGGGGATCTTCCCTACCCAGGGATCAAGCCCGGGTCTCCTGCATTGCAGGCCGATTCTTTACCAGCAGAGCCATCAGGGAAGCCCCCCCTTAAATCTAGCACCCAAAGGCGCTGCCTCATCTCTCTCTCCCTACTCTCGGTCCTACTTGGAAGCCATATGTGCGAGGGAACAAAACCCACTGATTTTGGAACCGGTCGCAAACCCAGGTCTAGCTTTGCCAGAACTCCCAGCCAAGTTTCCATTTCCTCCTCCTTAGAAATGGGCAATATCGCCTCTGCAGAGAGCGGGGGAGGCCAGTAACCATGTCACTGAGTCCCTGCCAGCATGGAGTCCAGCACGTGGCAAAGGCCCAGGAAGTGGCAACTCCCTACTTACCCCAGGCCCTGCCCTGCAAGGGAACTGGGAGCCATGGACCCCCAGAGCCCACCAACACCAGCAGGGGGCCACCAGCCTTTCAAAACCCCATTCTGGGCATTTCTTTGACAAGTTGAGAAATGAACCGCAGATTCAGGGTGAGAAGGGAAAACTGATAATTGCAATGATGTCGAACCAATTTGTTTGTGTTAATTGGAGCCAATTAAAGTTTTCTCTTCGTCAGTTACCCCAGGTCAGGCCGTCGTAGAGGAGTTGATTTCTGGCCAGATGGTAAGTAATGCCTTTATCTATCCTCACATGACGTGGAGGGAGACAGAGGGATTTCAGAGGCATTCCAAAATGATAAACAGATGGACAAAGGGCAAGGGAGGAACAAGACAGGTGGAAATGGATGACCAGGACTGACCGCCCAGCCCCTGTGAGGGGCACATGATCATGGGGGAAGGAAGGCCTGCGCTAGCTGGGCTGGCTACTCAATGTGCGGTCCACGGATCAGCTGCAGAGGCATCACCGGGATCTTCTTAGAAAAAAAATTCACCCCACTTCCGACCTGCTGAGTCAAAAACCTGCATTTTAACAAGACCCCTGGGTTAGGGGAGGGATTTGTATTAATATATATGGTACAGTTTGATAAGATCCCTGGGTTGGGAGGGGTTTGTATTAATGTATATGGTACAGTTTGACAGGTGCTGGTCTAGATAAGCCCAAGCTCCATCCACCCTGGATCTGTCCGCCCAGGCACCAAATAGAGCCTCTCATAGTCTAGAGTCTTCTCTGAGTCACCCCATCCATTCTGAGGCCCCTGACCATTCACTGAGAAAGCATCTATTATCTCCAATCCAACTCCATCAAACCCCACATCAATTCTCCACCTGCTCCGCCCAGCTTGGACTCCAGGAGCTGTCCTCAGGTGTCTGCTGGCTGCAGCCAAGAGGAGCCCTGGCTGGAGATGCAAGACAAGAAGAGAGAGAGCAGGCGTGTTTCTCCCCTGCTCTCCACCTGCAGGGCTATAGCTTCACAGTAGCCACATCTGGCAGCACCCTCTCCCAAAGTGACCACTTTTGCTGGCCTCTTGCAAAAGAGGCCTTAAGGAAGGCCTCTTTTGCTGGCCTTACCTAAGAACAGCAAGGAGATCAAGCCAGTCCATCCTAAAGGAACTCAACCCTAAATATTCCTTGGAAGGACTGATGATGAAGCTCCGATCCTTTGGCCACCTGATGCGAAGACCTGGTCTTTTTCATTGGAAAAGACCCTGATGCTGGGAAAGATTGAGGGCAGGAGGAGAAGGGGACGACAGAAGATGAGATGGCTGGATGGCATCACCGACTCAATGGGCATGAGGCTGAACAAACTCAGGGAGATAGTGGAGGACAGGGAAGCCTGGCATGCTGCAGTCCGGGGGGTCGAAAAGAGTCGGGCACAGCTTAGCAACTGACCAAAAAAACACAACAAATACACACACAAAGGGACTGGGGGGATTAAATAGTATTTTGCATGGGAAAGTAGGAGTCAGGGCAAGAGGCACATTGTGGGAATGGGTCTGGTCCTCTCCCATCCCCTGAGGAATGGGGGTTGTCACCCTCCCCTTTGCCATGCCCGCTGTCTGCTCCCTGAACTTGATGGTGCGGATCGGGAGCCAGGAATGTGCTGAGCAGGCTGCCTGGGGCTTGCAGGCCTATGATGATCAGATTTAACAATTATTAGTGATCTGTGCATTTTCTGCAGCAGATGAAATAATTGTATAGGAGGGCTGGTGGAAGGAAGAAAGCCATAAATGCCTTTTCCTTTCAGCATTAAACCAGTAAAGCTATACAGCTTGCCACAATTAATTAGCACTCTGTCTTACTAGCACCTTCATCACTCACTGCCTCCATCCCCACCCCATACAACGCAAATGGCACATAGAACCAGCTGGTCCCCACTGCTTCGGCGGCTGATGCTCCAGCTGAAGGAGCCCCAGATGTGGGCAGAACCAGGGAGCCGGGAGGGACACCTTGTTGGTGGTGGGGGGTAGGGGCTGCGGGTGGGAGTGTTGCCTGGAGATAGCTGCACCTCCAGCAGGCCAGAGACTGAATCTCCTGGGCAGTGAGCCAGTGGGCGTCACCCAGGGAATCTTGCCCAGGCAGAGAAATGCCAACTGCTAGTGAGTGACCAGGGAGGAGGGTTAACGTGTCTGCACCTGCAGAAGCACCCAAGCTCTAAGACTTGCTGTCAAGACCAGGTACGTGGGTGTGTGACCAGTGCGGTCCCCCGGGGCTCCATGCTCAGAAGCGCCAGTCTTAAAATTCTTAATCCTTTTATCTTAGAACTTGCCATTTGTCAGTGAAGTCCAATGGGATGATGGAGTAGGCTCAGGGGAGGGGCCTCCTTGGCCTTCCCACCTCCCCGGCAGTGATCCTCAATCATCCACTCTTGTCCCCTCCCATCCCTGGAGGGAACCTGGGTGGCCGGGGACCAGGATCCCATGTGTGCACCCCAGGCTCCAAACTGTGTGGTTGAGCCCCAAGCAAGTGTCAGCACTCACCCCACAAGTATTTCCACACCAAGGGAGTGCAGCACTGTAGATCAGCTCAGTCACTCAGTCGGGTCCAACTCTTTTCGACCTCGTGGACTGCAGCACACCAGGCCTCCCTGTCCATCGCCAACTGCCAGAGCTTACTCAGACTCATGTCCATTGCATTGGTGATGCCATCCAACCATCTCATCCTCTGTCGTCCCCTTCTCCTCCCACCTTCAACCTTTCCCAGCATCAGGGTCTTTTCCAGTAAGTCAGTTCTTCCCATCAGGTGGCCAAAGTATTGGAGTTTCAGCTTCAGCATCAGTCCTTCCAACAAATATTCAGGACTGTTCTCCTTTAGGATGGACTGGCTGGATCTCCTTGCAGTCCAAGGGACTCTCAAGAGTCTTCTCCAGCACCACAGTTAGAACGACAAAAAAGATTCTGATAGGAAGGAAAACCTTTTCTTCTGCTTTTAGAGCCAGGAGCCCTGCATTTTTCTTTTATTTTTATTTTATTCATGTATTATCTTGGCTGTGCTGGGTCTTCATCGCTGGACAGGCTGCTGTCTAGCTCCAGTGCGCAGGCTTCTCATCGAAGTGGCTTCTCCTGTTGCTGAGCGTGGGTCCTAGGGCCCGTGGGCTTCAGTAGTCATGGCTCCCAGACTTCAGAGCACAGGTTCAGTAGTTACAGCATACGGGCTTAGTTGCTCCTTGACATGTGGGATCTCCCCAGACCAGGGATCGAACTCAAATCTCTTGCACTGGCAGGTGGATTCTTAACCACTGAGCTGCTGGGAAGCCCTGCATTTTGATTTTGAACCAAGCTCTACAAATTATGTAGCTGCCCTTGCCTGCTGCTTCTGGAGCGGGACTGAGGGAGTTTCAGAAGGCTCCCTCAGTCTTCCGGGCAGCTGGGACTAAGATCCTTTGATGGACACATTGAGACCCGGCTATGTGCAAGGCTCTGGATGGTTCCATCGGGGTGAAAGATGGAAGTCACAGATCCCTCAAAAAAACTGCAATCCTGGGCTCAACTACCCCTTCTGAGCACCTGACTGCCCACCCTAGGAAATCCAAAACCACTTGTAAAATTTAAAAATACAAATGCAAAGAGAGCCTCGTGCCAGTGTTTAAAACCCTGAGCCCTGGCTGGAGTTTCCTTAGCTGAGGAGTTGGAGAGAGAATGACAGAGCAGAGGCCATTTAGAAGTTCAAACTTGGTAGGTTTGAACCAGTTTAACTTTTGCTAGAGTTAAACTATATAACTCTGCATACTGCCCTGTAGTGGTTAAATATGGAACTAGTCGGAACTGGTTCTTCAGATTCCTGCTCCTGCTACATACCATGTGACTTCCAAGTCCAAGAATGTCTCAGAGCCTCACTTTTCTCAGCTGTAAAGTGGGTACCCTTGACTCAAACCAAAAAAAAAAGCTTGTAGATTAAACAGGATAGGATTCGGGGCACATGAAAGATGCTCACTGGCCGTGTTAGCTGACTCAGGCTGCCGTGACAAAGTGCCACGGACTGGGTGGCTTACAAACAGCATACATTTATTTCTCATGGTTCTGGAGTCCAGAAGTCTGAGATCAGGTGTCGAGGTGATCAAGTTCCGATGAAGACTGTCTTCCAGGCTGTAGGTGGCTGGCTTCTCAATGTGTCCATGCATGGTGGGAAGAGGGCAACACAGCTGTCTTGGGTCTGGTTTTACACGAGTGTGTGCGCTCAGTCACTTCAGTCGTGTCCGACTCTTTGAGACACCATGGACTGTAGCCTGCCCGGCTTCTCTGTCCCTGGGATTCTCCAAGCAAGAATACTGGAGTGGGTTGCCATGACCTTCCCCAGGGGATCTTCTCAACCCAGGGATCGTACCTGGGTTTCCTTCACCTTCTGCATCACAGGTGGATTCTTCACTGCTGAGCCACCAGGGAAGCCCCTTTATAAGGACACTCACCCTATTACAAGGGCCCATGCTCATGACCCCTGATGTTAAATAACTTGCCCACACTTGGGATCCAGCTGCAGACAGCTCAGCTCCAGAGCTCTGTCTGAGCGGGAGGCCTACTCTTCTCTTCTGTGAAATGAGTCCAGTGATCCCTACTCTGATACCCCGAAGGACTTTGGCCTTGAAGTGAAATCAACAAGCAAGAAACTGATCAGAAAGGAGAAAGCAGAGGTATGATGCAGGCACAAAGAACCAGGATGTGTGCTGGCACAGAGGGAGTGCCTGCCTGAGCAAAAAGAGGGCAAGAAGCAAAGACATGGAAGGCAGGCCTCAGGAGAACTGCAGGCATTGGGTTCCTGCCAGCTGCTGTCACCTTAAGTTGGGGAGCCCCTCACCTCACCTCACCCGATTCCTGGGAAGGCAGACCCAGGGGCATCAGCTGGTGGACAAGGACACTGGCTGTCTGCAGTGCTCGTAACAGTCAAATCCTTCCCTGGGAATGATGCATCTCCCAGTCCATCTGAGCCAAGGTACCGCAGAAATTAAAGCCCGTGGCATCTCTGTTGATGCCAGCGGTGGCGCTATGACAACAGGCCTGCCGACGCCCATGGCACTCCTTCCGCCCAGCCCATTTAGAGTGGATGCTTCCCCCCAGAAGGTACAAAACTGTCCTCCAGCTGTCTCTGCCTCGGGTAAAGGGACAGAAACCCTGCAACAAAGATGGTTGTCGCTGGACCTGGCCACAGTCCGTCCTAGCCAAACCCGGGAGGACGCCCGGGACTGTTTTTTTAATTCGTTGCAATCAGCATTTTCCTTTCTTCATTTGCTGGTTGAATAATGCAGCCTGTAAGAAAAGGGCCCTCAGCACAATTCTGGTGCTCGTTTACAATGGAAATTGGGAAAACGGCGAAACGCATACCGCAAAATGCATTTAAAAGAAGATGATTCAATTGGATTTGGCAGCTCTGATATTCAGGACCAGAAGGAGAAAATCTGTCTATGATTTGAACATGTATAATTAAGATGAAAGCCTTAAGTATCGGGTGCATTTCTTAAGTTGTCACCAGCTCTGTTGACTCCGGGCGTTCTGATCAGTGGTGCAGAGCATTTATTTCTGAAATCTGAATTGCTGTGAGTGAGATGCCTTTTTAAAATTGGCTCTGTGGAGCCAAGTCAAGCCCTGACACTGCACGGCTCGTCAAGGGGGAGGTGAAGACAGGCTAAAGGGAGCCTCGGAGCCAGCTTTGATCTTTCCCCAAAGGCGCTGCCTAAACCTGGGAGACTGAGGCTCAGGCAGATCCGACCCATTCGGTGCACTCTGTTTTCTGCTGTGTGTGTTCCGGTGCCAACAGAAGCTCCAGCACCCTGAGTGATGTTCCAGCCTGAAAGTAGAGAACCCGCTTTGAATGTTGGCAACTCTGGCTTTCAAAGAAGAAAACGGGCATTGGGAGCAAAACCAGACAATGGGATCCGGGAGGCCAGGGCTCACACCGCATCTTCGATCCTTGCCGATGCTGTGATGTCAGGCCCTTCCTCACCTTTCTCATCTATAAAATGGGGCTAAATAACATTAGAACCACCCTCGTAAGGGAGCTGAAACAATTACATGAGGTTATCCCTGTAAATTCATGTGTCTAGCCTCTAAGCAGCAGTCGCAACATGTGAGTTATTGTTATTAGTCTTCTTCCTTTAGTGTGGAAGCCAGAGCATCATGACAAGGTTTCTGCAGTATGAGATGACTCAGTGATGGAATTTCTGGCAGCCCGACAGCCTCCTCCATGCAGAGGGGAGGCTTCACAAGGATGACTCATAGGCAGCATGTGGTGTGTGTGTGTGTGCGTGTGTGTGTGTATTCGAGGGGGTGGACAGAAAGCTGAAGCTGGGACAAGTCATGTGACCACCTCTGTCACATGAACCACTCATCTTTCTAAGCAGGACTGGAGTTTCCCTAGGACTTTCTCTCTTTTTTCCAGATGGGAGATGAAGGAGGAACTGAGGCTGAGCTGTGGTCACTCTTCTTAGAGGTCCGAGCCTCTCTGGACATAACACAGCCAGACTGTGTGAGACAAAGGCACTCACTCCACGCTCCGCCGTGAGCAGCCCACCCTTTCCTTGGGGTGAGCGGCGTGGAGAGAGGAGGGGCATCAGAAGCCAGTGCAAAGAAAGAAAAGCAAGAAGCTGGGACACAGGGAATGGGTGCAGGCCCCGCTCCCTGGACGGCTGGCCAGCGCTTCCCTAGGTGTGACTGCGGCCCACGCAGTGGGTGCAGCCAGCCTCGGTCCCGCAGGCTGACAGTCCTGCGTCATGTGACCAGAAGAATCCCGTGCCCCCCTCCATTCCCAGTGAGAAGCCATGTCCCCGAGTGGCCCCCACGGAGCAGGGAGGAGCCCCCTCCCCCTGAGACTGGCAGCCAGAAACCAGCTCAGGCCAGTTCTGCACAGTTGGGAAAACTGAGGCCTGCCACAGGAGGGGGGCTGAGACACGGTGGAGACCCAGCCCTCCTTGCCCCTTTCGGCCCAGCCACGCTGCTGCCTGGACCCCAGGGTGCTGGGGGGCCATGCCGGCGGCTTCAGATCCTCTGGCTCTTGCCAGCTGTGTGACTCCTGGAAAGTTACTTGACCCCTCTTTGTCTCTCTGCCATCACCTGGGTAGGGAACAGAAGTGCTTTCTTTGGAGGTGTCTGAAGAACTTAAATACGACATAAACAATCTGCTCCTTTTCCCCTCCTTTTCCTGACTTCCCATCTTGTCCCATCTGTTCTTCTTTCCTTCCTCAAAGCTGCCGAAAGCTCCGTCACGCCCATGCCTCAAGGATCACTCATCCTTGAGCATCATACCCTCCCCGCGAGACACCTCCCTGCTCCATCTAATCATAAGACCCTTGGCTGTTTCATCTGATGGGGAGTCAGAGGCCGGAAATATGCAAGGAAAAGCCCTCTGAATCTTCAAGGAAGCCCCAGGGCTTCATTCCCTAAGAGAAGAGAGAGAAGCGCCTGCAGGCCCGCGGTCGGAGCTTCTGATGTTGTATAGCGTGAAAAATTAATGTTCCTGGTTTTGCAAGTTTTGTTTCTTGCTTTTTACCTTCCAAATCAGGCATAGCTTATAGGGACCAAAGCAATCTGAAAAGAGCAGAGAGAAACGAAGACGGAATCAGAAAAGCACGGTGGCTGGGCGCTTTAGGGAGGGGACCCAAGGCGCTAGGCTCCAAGGACTTGCCTGCTGCTTGGCTGAACAGCTTGGCAGCCTGTGCTCCTAAGGGGGCTGGTCTGGCTGCTGTGGGCCCCGCAGTGCTAGGGTTGACGGTCCACCTGATGGCTGCGGTGGGCGCCAGAAGCCAGAGAAAGCGCCCCAGCCGGTGAGGCGCCAGGTCGACAAGGGGGCAGAGCCAGAAGAGTAGCAGGAGCCGGGCCTGCAGTCCAAGGCAGGCTCTCACAGTCACATAGCGGGGCTATCACGTTTCTTTCAGCAATTCTGTCTGTCGGAGAAGCCAGATCAGAAAACACAGAAGGGGACACCTTCTGGATGTAGACTACTGTCCTGCCCGCCTATATCTTTTGAGACTTGATAACCTATGGAAACCAATCCTGAGTATTCACTGGATGGACTGATGCTGAAGCTGAAGCTCCAATCCTTTGGACATCTGATGCGAAGAACCAACTCACTGGGAAAGACCCTGATGCTGGGGAATATTGAAGGCAAAAGGAGAAGGGGACAACAGAGGATGAGATGGTTGGATGGCATCACCGACTCAATGGATACGAGTTTGAGCAAACTCTGGGAAACAGTAAAGGACGGGGAAGCCTGGTGTGCTGTAGTCCATGGGGTTGCAAAGAGTCGGACACGAATTAGTAACTGAACAACAACCACCCAAGAGAGGCGAGAAATGACATTTGCACCCCCCACCCCCGCCCAGAGCTTCTGACGTCATATAGTGTGAAAATGTAACGTCTCTGCTTTCACAAGTTTTGTTTCATTTTGTGTGTTTTTAACCTTCCCAATCAAGGGGGTGAGGAGGGCAGAGAAGGGAGACTGGCTCCCTGCAAGAGGCCAGAAATTGAACCAAGGAAGGAGACAGGGCTTAGGACACGGCAGAGAAAGATGACTCTCAAAGATCGCTGAGGGCTTCCCCTGTGCCCCGGTGGTGAAGAATCCACCTGCCGATGCAGGAGACGCGGCTTCAATCCCTGATCCAGGAAGACCTCACATGTCACGGAGCAACTAAGGCCGTTTGCCACAACTACTGAGGCTGTGCTCTAGATCCCAGGACCCACAGCTACTGAGCCCCCACGCCACAACTGCTAAAGCCCGTGTGCCTGGAGCCTGTGCTCCACAATGAGAGAAACCTGAGCACCTCAACTAGAGAGCAGCCCCTCTAGTTTATTTAAAAATAAACACATTTTTTTAAAAGTGGTTGGACTTGGGGCATTTTCCTGCTGAAAAGAGAAAGCCCCTAGTATCAAACATCTGGCACCCTGATCATTGGAAATTTAAAAAATATTAGTACTCTGGGAGTTTCTGTGAGGTTGGGCTTATTGGGAACATTGGTTTCTAAGAGTGTTTGAGGTCTGTTTTGTTTTTTTTCACTATATGAACAACATCCTCTTACAGTAGGTTTTTGGGCTCCATAGTCAGGGACAGGGTTGGGGTGTGTTCTTTCTTGCTCTTCATAGACCCCTACCTCACCCACAGGAGGACCCAGCAGTTGGGCTTAAGGATGCAGAGAAGGGGCTCTGGGGGCAAACACGGACCCCCGCCAGCCACTGCTTAGATGGTGTTCTGAGGCAACATGCTGAAACTGTCCGCCATCTGCCCCAAAGCCATCCTCGCATCCTCCTCCTGCAAAACCTGCCTCCTGCTGTAGATGCTGAAATCACCAGGGAATCACTTCCCCACGTCCTTACAGCTCGGACATCAACACATGACCCGTCCCGGTCAGTGAGAAAATCCAGAGATCTCTGGGGAAAATGGTTCTGCCTTCTCTTTTAAAGGGAGTGGAGGGAGGCAAAGAGAGAGAGGCAGAAAGACAGAGAGAGGCAAAGAAAGCCCTTACTTGCCACTCCTTCTTGCGACCTTTGCACACGGATAGGTGAGCAGGTAAAGTTTGGAGCTGCTGTTGCCATCTTTTGATGAAACGGAAAGACTGCGAAAAACTCAAAGAGGCCTACCTGAACCCTGACATGACTGTGAAGCTAGAGTAACCCCAGAACACTCACCTGCAGTGTCTTGTGTCAGGAAAAAGGAAGACCTTCCGTTTTAAGTCACTTTCAGCTGGATGTTGTTACTTACCACTGAACACACCCCTTCTCCAAACCCTAACGTGCACAGCTGTAGAATGTCATCCCAAGTAAGCATCTGCCCAGTGACCTGGGGAGGCAGGGGAGCAAACCATGAGCTTTTGGGAAGAGAAAGGAACCTTCAAGGAAGTGGGACAGAGAGGCCATGAACATCTGACCCCTCCAGAAAGTGCTGCCGAGGCGAAATGCCAGGCAGGCTGCATTTTCAGCCTGTGATTGCATTAATAAGATAATGATGAGTCATTTAACTTCGCCTCCGAAGAGTGAAGCAAATTACCTGTGCTATATTGCTTAATGATGGAGGCACTAACAGGACCTTTGTCGCCTGCCGGAACTGAAACTGACCCATCACAAGAGGCAATTTTACGCCCATAAGTTTGCCACTTGGCTGAACCATCCATCAGGCGGGGACCGCACCCCCACCACGCACTCCACATTAACCGTGTCATCCTCCGTGCTCCCCCACCTCCCTCGTGGGCTCTGGCTTTCTTAACCCGATGAGCCTGATGTCATTAGTTATTTCCTGGACATGAACCATTGGGTCCCCATTAGCCAACACTCAGGCATCCAGGTGTGAATTTTCCGCTTTGGCTGCATTTCCCCAGGGAAGTGTTACAGCTGAGCTGGAGTCCTGGCCTCCTCCCCTTCCGCAGGAAATGCCCGTGCCTCCCATGGCGTCCAAGCAGAAGGCAATGAGACAAATCAGGACCCAGCCAACCACACAAGCCCTCCAAAGGCCAGAGAGGCTCTTTGGGTTTTTCCATCATTTCAGGATCTGTAGGGTTTTTTTTGTTTGTTTCATTTCCTTTAATTAAGGTATAATTTCCATATGGTAAAATTGACCCTTCTAAAAAGCAATGGCTCTGGGAGTTTTAACAAATGCCTACACTCATTGAGCCATCACATTCGAGATGCAGACAGCTCCCTCACCTCGGAAAGTTCCTCCAGGCCTTTGCATCATCCCGCCCTCCATCTCCCAGCCCCTGGACACCACTGCTCTCTTCTTTCCCAACAGCTCAGCCTTTTACGGCATCATAGACAGAGTCACCTTTGAGTCTGGTTTCTTTCATTTAGTAAGCTTCATTTAAGATGAATCCATGCATAACCAACAAGAGCCTACTGTGGAGCACACGGAACTCTGTTCAATGTTAGGTGGTAGCCTGGCTGGGAGGGGAGTTAGGGGGAGAATGGATGTGTGTGTGTGTGGCTGAGTCCCTTGGCGGTTCACCTGAAACTATTACAACATTATTAACTGGCTTTACCCCAATACAAAATAAAAAGTTTAAAAAAGATGAATCTATGCATAAAGATGTATGTGTATATGAGTATATATATATATATATATACATATATATACACATTATGTATATATATGGAATTGAATGGAATACTACTCAGCCATAAAAGAGAACGAAACTGCCATTTGCTGCGACATGGATGGTCTAGAGATGGTCATACAAATGAGGTAAGTCAGAGAAAGATAAATATCACATGATGTCACTCATATGCAGAATATAAAAAATGGTATGAGTGAACTTACTCACAAAACAGAAACAGACTCACTTCTATGGAGAACACAGTTACAGTTACCAAGGGGAGAGGCAGGGAAGGGTAAATCAGGAGCATGGGATTAGCAGACACACATCACTCTTTGTATAACAGATTTTAAGAAGGACTTATTGTATAGCACAGAGAACTCCGTTCAGTATCTGTAATAACCTATAACGGGAAGGAATCGAAACATACATAAGTCCAAGCATATGCATGTAAAACTGAGCCACTGCTATATACCTGAGGCCTGATATAGTAAATCAACTAAACTCCAATTCAGAAAAAAAGAACGAACGCAATAAATTCCCTTGTAGAAAAAGACATATCCACACAGTTTCAGGCACCATAGTTTGTCCTGTTTTGGCGCTGAGCAGCATTTCACTGTGAGGACATCCCGTGGGGGTGTTTGTAGGATCCATGGTGGGCGATGGGCTCTCACCCACCCTCAGCCAAACACTCGAACATGTGTTATTTCACTTAATCCTCAAAACACTCAGAGGCAGGTGCTGTGAGCTCCATTTAGAGTTTCTTGAACAAGCAATTCGTGGAGCGCCTTCCAGGGGCCGGGCAGTGTGATGTATCAGAGCCGAGGTACCCCCTCATGCAGCCCTGCACCCGGGGGGCCCTGGCGTGGGACCCTCTGTCTGCCTGCCTTACAGGATGAAGTCTCCAGCCTTCCGTGCACCTGATGCTGAAACACTGCATCTCGTGGGCGTGGGACCCTGAAAGAATGGCCCTTCTGGTGTATGTAAGAAGGAAAAAAAATTCAACCAGCCATAAGACCCTGGGGAACTGACAGCGTGGAGCAGAAAAAAGGCAATTGGAAATGTGTTTTCCTGGCACGTCGGTGCTCCTGAAACAATGAAATTGCAGGTTTTACTAGACAGACATGCCAATTGCTGCCTGCGGGTAATTATAGTTATTCCCTAGCCTGTTGCCCTCTGATGCCCAGTCTCCGTCATATGGACTCGGACCATAAAACAGGAAGGAGGGTGGGACACAGAGGGGGTAGGGGCCGGCAGTGCAGGCACCGGGTCAGGACTTTTGTCCACCTGCTTGTTCCAACAGCCCCGCCCTGAGGCTGTCCGTCCAGCGGGGAAGACAATACCCACTGCACAGCGGCCTGCTGACTGCTGTGGATACAGTTGCAGAATCCCAGGATAAGCAACACGTTGCCAATTTACATGCCCCCAGCAGGGAAGCAAGAGTGGCCAGCAGGGGGCTTCCCTGGTGGTCTGGTGGTTAAGACTTTGCCTTCTGATACAGGAGGTGTGGGTTCAGTACCTGGTCAGGGAGCGAAGGTCCCACATACTTCTCAGCCAAAAAGAACCAAGTGAACATAAAACAGAAGCAATATTGTAGCAAATTCAATAAAGACTTAAAAAATGGTCCACATCAAAAAAAGAAATCTTTAAAAAAAAAAAATGGGTAGCACTCTTGAAACTCTACTTAGGGTCTTGGGCTCCTGGGCTTCACCCAACCTTCTCTGAGCACTGACCACCCTGTCACACTCAGCTCTTGGCCAGAGACATCAGAGGGTTTCCCTAAATGGGTCATCCAGGGCAGGGGGGCGGTGGTCTCAGGAGGTCCCTTTCCTCCTGGGAGGTCCCGGGCAACACATCCCCTGGGCAGGAAGATGCCCCAGACATATGTGTTCTCTCTGCCCATGGCAGAATTTAATAACAAGCAATGTTGTTGTTGTTCAATGGCTCAGTGGGGTCTGACTCTTTGTGACCCCCATGAACTGCAGCACACCAGGCTTCCCTGTCCTTCACTATCACCTGGAGTCTGTTCAAACTCATGCCCATTGAGTTGACGATGTCATCCAACCATCTCATCCTCCGTCGCCCCCTTCTCCTCCTGCCCTCAATTTTTCCCAGCATGGAGCAATGTTTAAGGAAAGAAAGGAGGATGGGAGGGAGACAGGGAAGGAGGGCAGGAGCAGGGGAGGGAGAGAAAGAGGATTCCATAAATGCAGTCTCAGTTCTTATTTGACAGAGAAAGAATGAAGCTTCAATATAATGAAGCTCAGGAATTTTGTTTCAAACTCCAGCTTGGACCGCTGCTGCTGCTGCTGCTGCTGCTAAGTTGCTTCAGTCGTGTCAGACTCTGTGCGACCCCATAGACAGCAGCCCACCAGGCTTCTCTGTCCCTGGGATTCTCTAGGCAAGAATACTTGCCATTTCCTTCTCCAGCTTGGACCTCTATTCTACTATTTATGAGCCTTGCAAATGACTGCTTTTCTGAGACCCAGTTTCCTGGATCTGGATAATACCAATGTGTACCTCTCAAGACCTGAGAGTGGAAACTGTGTGAGATCATCTGAAAGAAGACCTCAGCCCATCTTGGGCCACAGAATAACTGCAGAGGATAAACAGCGATTACTACTGCCGTTTTGGTTTCTGCGGGAGCTGCTGCGAGCTGGCTCGGTGGAGGCTGGCCAGACTCAGCCAGGGCCTGCAGATAGGTCCTCCGGGCCGGCGACTACGGGGGGCTGGTGTTTCTAAGACTTCTCCTTGAACCAGGCCCTGTGTGTTTGTACCCACTGCCCACCCTACCCGTGAATGGGAGACTGGGGCGGACAGGGACGTGTGGGGCTCGTTGGAGCCCAGCACCTCCTGAGCTTGAGGAGGGCAGGAAAGGACTTCATTAAAATGGATATCGGAACTTCGGTCAGCCCTCACCCAGCCGCTTAGGCTAAATTATTAAACACTGCCAAGGACACCAGGGGCTTTCCCGTTTGCTACCAGATGGCTTTCCACCACGGTTTCTTGCGTCTTCTCGATGTGGTGTCAATGGGGGACTGAGCACAGCCTGGAGGATGCAGCCCTGAGGACTGCCCCCCCATCGATGGCCACAGATACTGCCCACTTTGTCCCCTCGAGCGCCTTCCCAAACCTGCCCACCTGCGTCCAAGTTCCCGTTGTCCCCGCCTCGCGCCCTGGACTCTCTCATCCAACAGGGCCACCCCCAGACCTGCCCACGGCAGCAACTGTGATAATTAACGTCGTGCGAGGGCCTGCGTTGCACTCAGCATCTGACACACATTGTTTTACTTAATCTTCAGGGTGATTCTCGGCCAGGGAGACGTCGTTAATATCCTTTCATAGCTGAGCACGCGAGGATCAGAGTGGTTAATTGCCTGCCCAGTGCTGCATGCGTGCCAAGCGACAAGTCCCTCTGACATCTACATGCCTGCTCTTACCCGCTCCCCTGCAAGTGCCCCAGGGCTCTTTCCACCAGCTCCCTGCCCTGAACCCCAGATCTGAGAGTATTTTCACAGGGTGCACGGGGAGACTCATGGGCTTTCCCTGTAGCTCAACAGTAAATAATCTGCTTGCAATGCAGGAGATGTGAGTTCAATCCTTGGGTCGGGAAGATCCCCTGGAGAAGGAAATGGCAACCCACTCCAGTATTCTTGCCTGGTTGGGTACAGTTCATGGGGTCGCAAGAGTCAAACACAACTTAGCGACTAAACAACAACAATGGGGAGACTCGCCAGCATCCTCCCTGGAAACCCCAGGGAAGGCGATGAAGGTGGGAAGGGGAATGATGGGGAGAGAGCTCAGCCCTCCAATCAGAACCCAGAGAATGGCCACAGGCCGCCTGCCAGGACCCAAAATGCTTGCCGAGCTGGGGCTGCTGCCGCAGACCCAGCCCGACCGGGCCACCCTGGTCTCTGAAGTGGCATCAGCCTATTCCCCATCATGACTATTTATTGTATTGCTTTTTTAACTTTTTATTTTGTATTGGAATTAACAGTACAGTTAACAATTAACAATGTTGTGATGGTTTCAGGTGGACAGGGAAGGGATTCAGCCATGCATATACCTGTATCCATTCTCCCCCAAACGCCCCTCCCCTCCAGGCTGCCACATAACACAGAGTTCCCAGTGCTGTTCAGGAGGTCCCTGCTGGTCATCCATTTTAAATATAGTAGAGTGTTCATGTCCATCCCAAACTCCCTAACTATCTCTTCCCCCCGCCCTTCCCCCAGTGACCATAATTCATTCCCACAGCCTGCGTTTTATTTTACAGTTACTCTCAGGTGGGCATCAGGGTAAAATGCTATCTCCTTTAAGTCATCACTCAAAAGACATGTCCTCAGGAAGGTAGGGTCAGTGAAGCCATCTGATGATGGCATATACTTAGGCCCCTCGCACTCAGGGGCCCGTATAGGACTCTTAGTTTTATTTACTTTGCAGATGAGTGGGCTTCCCTGGTGGCTCAGACAGTAAAGAATCTGCCTGCAGTGCAGGAGACCTGGGTTCCATCCCCGGGTCGGGAAGGTCCCCTGGAGAAGGGAATGGCAACCCACCCAGTATTCTTGCCTGGAGAATCCCATGGACAGAGGAGCCTGGCGGGCTACAGTCCACGGGTTCGCAAAGAGTCACAACTGAACAACTAACACACACAGGATAAAAATCCCAGGCAGCGGCCAATTGCCTTCCAACTCTTGCAAGAGCCCCAAGAAACCTTTGAATGGGAGGGATGGCTCAAGGGCAAAGAAGGGTCCAGACCCTGACCCCGGCCCCCCATCCTGACCCAAGGCCCTGGTAGAGGGTCAGGAGAAGCCCAGGAGGGACTCTGTCCCCACCTCCCCATCCCAGAGCCCAGTCTTCACTTCTCTCAGGGAAGTCACATTTCTCCATGGAACCTAACGGCTCTAGAGAACCAGCTTAAAAGCTCCTGGTCAGGAATCCTCACAGACTCGTGCTTCTTTCACTTCCTTGTGGGGCCTCCCCGCCTCCATGCTGGTCTTCCCAGTGGACATTCGCTTCACCCATCCCCCGCCAGCAAAGCAGATCTTAGCCAGGCTTTGGCCCCGAGGTGGAGGAGTGGCGGGGGCAGACTTGCTAGAAACTGCTTCCACTCCTCTTCCCACGGACACTTCAGGAATTATTTCGAACAAATGCCCCACTGCCCTTCTAAAGCCCCGAGGGGGGAATCAACCCTCTTAAGACAGTTGTTTATTAACAGTCCTCGGTGTCATTAGCAGCGGTGTATGTGATGAAGTATAGATTAGAGGGAGAAAGCCAGGAATCACACTGCCATTTGTCCTGTTCCGAATGTCATTACGCGTCCCATCGTGCCGTATTACTGAGATGATTAGTGGCATCAAATGACTTCTGAAAAATGATTATGTGCCATTAAAAGCATTAGTCTGTCTGAAACCCGCACAAACAAATGGCCTCGTATAGATGACTCATTAGCCGGGAAGGCTGGGTGATGTGACAAGCGCGGCCGAGGTGCCAGGCGATTAGCACCACCCGCAGGTGGTGGAGGCCGGAGCCTCCGGGTCCAGAGCTGTGTCCCAGCCACAGGAGCACCGGTCCTCAGGGGCCGAAGGGCCTCTGGGAGTCGCACTTCTCCTGGGGAGGCCTGGGGACGAAGGTTTGCTTACGGGGGGCTGCCCCGCCCCCGCAGCTATGGTGGAGCCGTCCCTGCCGTCCCCAGGGTAAGGCGCCGAATGAAGCTGATGCTTCTTCAGGTTCCAGGAAGCCGGATTTGGGGAGAAAACAGAGGCAGGAGTGAGGCAGCCGCAGAAATGGAAGCAGCATGCAGGTAGAACACAGCAGAGGCCCCTGGGAGAATTTTTAATTGACATCAGCAAAAAAAAAAAAAAAATGGCTCAGGGACCTCACAATGTAATTTACAATGACAAGAACATATAGAGAAGCCATAATTTGGGAGATTAAAAAACATTTCTTGAACGCAGACCAATCAAATGGCTTTGAAGTGACAGCAAGAGAAAGAAATAACAAGAGAAAACGATCGTCTCTGTCTGGTTTTCCAAAGTAGCTGAGCTCGACATCAGTCCTTGTGCTAAACACACATTTCATGTTGAATTTTGCTCAGGGTGCAGCGAAGACTTGGTTTAGCGATGTCAGGGGTTGGGTCCCCCTTCTCCCCCTCTTCCATCATCTTGACGTGTCCAGGCTTGTTCCGTAGGGGCTACGTCCCTGGAAAGGATGCTTTGAAACAGATGGGTACATTTCTGCTGTTGGTCAGGTTCTGGAAGTTGTGGGTTCTCTCTCTCTCCTCACTCCCTTCCCTTTATCCCTTTATTCTTTTTTTTTCCTCCCATCCATTCACACCATCGCTGCCCTCGTGGATGTGAGGAAGGCCAATCAGGGAGCCAGTAATGAGGACGCTGAGGAAATTACCTGCGGCCCAGCCATTAGGACTTGGCGCTTTCACAGCTGGGGTTGGGTTCATTCCCTGGTCCGGGAACTAAGATTCCCGTGAGCCGCCTGGCTCAACCAGAAAAAGACAAAAGAAAAATAAAGATGCCGAATTTTATTTCCAGGCACCAGGCACTGCCCTGAGTTCCATGCTTTTTCTTTTTCTGGCGACACCAAATGATTTGTAGGATCTTCGTTCCCCGGTTAGGGATTGAACCCATGATCCCTGCAGCGGAAGCATGGAGTCTTAACCACTGGACTGCCAGGGAAGTCCCCGAGTTCCATGTTTTCCCTCACTTTCCCCCGACCTGTAAGGCAGGTCTGATTACCATCTGCATCTCACAGATGAGAAAGCAGGCGTAGAGAAGTTACACTCCCGGGAAGAGAGGCAGTCAGGCTCCAGGCTGACCCCGTAGACCCCTGACCTAGAGCCGTCAAAAACTCACCTGGGTCCCCGGGGCCACTGCACAATCCAGGCAAGCCTCCCTCCCATGGATGTTGAGGAGTCCTGATGCGACCCTGGTTACAAGGATTCAAAGTGTTCCTGACTGATTCTGGTGGAGGGAGAGGCCTGCGATGAGCCCTGGGTATGCCCAGGGAACCTTTGTTTTCTCCTTTTAGAGTCTTTAGAGACTGTCAAGGGCCACAGTGCAGCCATGCAGACCCCAGGCCTCTGGCTCTCAGCCCAGCTTGTGAGCAGTGCCCGGACCGAGCCCCACCCGCATGGAGGACCACCGCTCTAGGCCCACTGCTGCCTGTTACAGAGAAAGAATCAGAGGCTCATGGAGAAGCAGCGACCAGCACAGACTCACGGAGCTGCTGGGGGTCTCCCCGGCGGTCTAGTGGTTAAGAATCTGCCTGCCAATGTAGGAAACACGGGTTCAATCCCTGGTCCAGGAACTAAGCTCCCACATGAGGTGGGGCAACTGAGCCAGCCACAGCTACGGAGCCCACCACCCTCTGGAGCCAGGCTCTGCCACGAGAGAGGCCACCGCAGTGCGAAGCTGGCACGCTGCAACTGGAGAGTAAGCCCTGCTCACCGCAGCTAGAGCGCGCCTGCGCACAGCTACACAGACGCAGTGCAGCCAAATAAATAAATAAGTGATTTAAAAAAATGCTGCTGGGACAGAACCCACCCAGGAGCCGAGTACTTCCAAAAAACAGGCTGCCACCCTTCTGCCCTCCCCCTTGACTCCCCAGAACTTTCCTTCCCACCTGCCTCTCCAAGCCTGACTGCAGCCAAGGCAACCAGAGGCTGTCAAGTCCTGACAGCTGAACCCGCAGGCTGTCAGCGCTGACTGGCACCTGTCACAACCTGAGCTTCCCGGGAGCCCCTGAGGCCCGGCCTTCATCTGTCCTGGCTGCTGCCTGTTTCCAGAGCCTGGATGCGTCCACCCGCTCAGAAAGGTGGCCGATTTCCAAAAGTCCTTCATCTCTGTCTTCCCTCCAGGCCTCGCTGGGGACGACCGGCTCATTCCGGAGAAGCTCAGACACACTGTTCTTCATCTTTATTGAACTTGGCTTTGTGGTTCTTGTTGCTTTAGGGGAGGGGGGTGGCTGTGACAGCAGCTCGGAAGGGCTGAGCAGAAATTGTTTCTTGCCCACGCCTTACATCGTTCTATTAGAAAAACATGAATTCTCTCTCCTCCACTTGTTTTTGTTTGTTTTCCTTCTCGCTAAGACAGAGGGGGAAGTGGTATTTGATGACAGCTCTGTTTGGGTCTCTGCTACAGGTCATGAATGTTTGTGAGGTTAGGCTGCTCAAGACAGAGTCCAGCTGCTACAGAAGATTAAAAATAGCCATTGGTATGACCTCTGCTTCCAAGGGTGATTGCCCTGTCTCTGTGTCTCCTCGACACCCCAACAAATTAAGCTTGGAAGTTCCTCCAGGTGTCTAATTTCAGTCTCTCCTGCTGCAGCTCAGTCTTTTTGAGTCAAACCAATTCCCACCCTCTCTGCAGAAGTTGATGATGCACGAGATTATCACAGGCAGTCTGTCTTCCAGCGACAACCAGCCGTGGGCAGCCTTCTACCTGGTGGGACAGATTTCAAGGCCTGCTGTTCTGCTAAATGCTAAGACAGCACCTGGGGTGTCCACCCGTTCAGCGCACTCTGTGGCATGGTGACAGCGTCTCCTCGTCTGCAGAACTTTCCTCAAGAACAGACCAAGGACAAGGGCGGACAGAGCTCGAAAGACGTGATTGCTGTACCTCTCCAGGAGGAATCTCCCATAATTCTCCAGTTCTAGGGAACAACAGAATCACCTCTGACGCAGTGGGTGTTTTGGACAATTTTTTGTCCCTCCAACGAAAAATTCACGTGTCAGAATTCCAGTGGTTAAGACTCCCCACTTCTAATGCAGGAGGCATGGGTCCGATCCCCGACTGGGGTGTGCAGGTGATGGGTGGGTTGGTTGGTGGGTAAATAGGGTGGGTGGTGGGTAAATACATGGATGGACGGCTAGAGACAGAGACATATAGATAGATATCCAAAACTCAGGTTACAAAGGAAGGGAAAGGGGATGAAAAAGGAAAGACCCCCTAAGTCAAGCTTGATGGGCATCACAGAGAATAAAATAAAGGCAGGAGTGCCCCCTCTACCAGGATCAGTGAAAACCCTGCTTTATTTCTAGGTCCCAACAGAATTGCTATAACCACATGAAGCCCAAATCAGTTCTAACTAGGAGGGGGAAGTGGGAGGCTGTGGGGACTGGGTCACGTGCCTTTTTCCTGAAAGAAGGGAGTGTACCCTGGAGCCTAGCACCCTCCGGAGAGGTCCTGCTGACCAGCCGAGGGCAGCAGCCTTGCTGGGGGTTGTCGTCTGGGAACCACCGCTGGCCGGTTGCCATGGGTTGAGGAGTCCGAGCACACAGTGGTTGCCTTGGGGACGCTGGAAGAGGCAGCATTTCTGGCCAGCCCAGGTGAGCAAAGAAAGAATACCAGGGGGAATAAGAGCAGACTCGCCAAGCCACGGGGAGAGGGCTGCAATATTACTCACGCAGCTGCTCTATTTGTCTGTAAGAGGAGCAGTCAGTCTCCACCAGCTCCCACCCGCTGGGTGGCTGGGATAAAGCGAGTGGGGTGGGAAAGTCCTCCACTACAGCCTCATCAGATCCAGTAACTCATGCTTGAGTAACTCGGAGCTTACTGGGATGACATGGGTAAGTGCAGACGTGGAGGTTCACGTTATGATGAGCCTGGGGGTGAGTGGAAGAGGGGTGTGGCTAGCTGTGTCCCCCAGCCAGCGGCAACAGCCGGCCCTGCCTCTAGGGATCCTTGGTCGCCTGTCTTGGCTGAAAATGCCCGCGGTTGGTTTGCCACTTGCACCTGCAGTACGTCAGCATCTGGTCCTCTCCTGTTGTTACCAACCAGGGTTCGTGCCTTCCTTGATCAATAGAAATTGATCAGGGGCCAGACAAGGAATTCAGGCAAGGCTTTACTGGGGCCCCTGTTGTAACAAGGATGGAGCCAGAACAACTACCAGATTCCCTTGCTCTCTCCCCACCGTGGGGAGGGGGCTGACTCCTTGCACGGGGTGAGGGGGGTGCGTCCGGGGGTCGGGCAGGAGGGGCGGCTCATGCCCACCCCTTCCGTGGTGCCCTGTGCAGGAGGCATGCTCCCTCCCCACTTTCGTTCCCTGCTCCTTGGGAGTGGCATTGGGTTTTTTTGGTCTTTTTGTGTGTCTTCTTGTCCATGATTTCCCCACTTGCACACGCACGCAGTTATTTTCGTCCCACACTATTTCTTTGTATTTTGTTGCTGGAGGAGATGCAGGTGCAGGCCTGCATCAAAGGTCCCAGGTCCAGCCCGTCTCGCTGCGGGTCAAGACTCAGAGCCTTCCCTGACCCCCAGCACGCACACCCTAAGGAGCAGCAGCACCCCACTGGTCCCCAACCTCAGGCTCTCTGCGGGACCCCCTGCCACCCTCACCCTTCCCGCCTCGACTGGCCAGAGCAACCCTCTAGCTGGCTTCCCAGTGAGCTGTCGGCCACTTGGAACAAGTGGAAACAGTGTGACCTGGAGAAGGGGACGTCGGGGCTCCTCTCAGGCCAACATGCCAGACTGTCTGGCTGGTTTTGGATGTGGTTACACCCGACTGTGGGCTTCCCAGGTGGCGCTGGTGGTAAAGGATCCTCCCGGACCGTGTTGAATACCTTGTTTTGTTGTTCCCTTGCTAGTGAAATACCGCCTCCCCAAGCGTCTCCTGCCAACAGGAAGGACTTCTCGGGTTCCCATCCGTTCTGCTGCCTCTCTGACCACCTCCCTCCTTCATCCTGACAAGTGCAAACCGAGTCTCCACGTCGATGTACTTTCACGGCATTAAAATTTCCAAGGTGGTCCTTTTCCCGTGTCGAGTGCACTTTGGACGGGATGTGAATGTTGATATCCGCAAAACCCCTTTTCTGCACAGGTAGGTGGCCTGCAGCTCTGCTCAGGAGGGTCTTCTCCAGTCACGTGAGCCCTAGAGAATGCATCCTGCCCCGTGTCCTCTGTATGTTTCAACACCTGGGATCCCACTGGCTCCTGTTACAACCGAGCCAGGACCAACAGTAACAACAGCAAGAACATCAGCTCTACCCCCGCGACAGCATCTCCCTTTTATAAAGCATCTCTTACCTGCCCAGGTATAGACTGACTGCTTTCCATGCGGGTGTGTTTAGTCGCTCAGTCGTGTCTGACTCTTTCTGACCCCATAGATGGCAGCCCACTAGGCTCCTCTGTCCATGAGATTCTCCAGGCAAGAATACTGGAGTGGGTTGCCATCCCCTCCTCCAAGGGATCTTCCCAGCTCAGAGACCGAACCCAGGTCTCCCACACTGCAGGTGGTTTCTTTACCGTCTGAGCCACAGGGGAAGCCTCTTAGCAATTCTTGCAGCATCCTCTTGAACATGTAATGTGACTCCCATTTTACAGATGAGAATACTGAGGCCTGGAGAAAAATCACTAGATTTAATGTCATACCAAATTTCCTAAAGGAAATCAGCCATGAATATTTATTGGAAGGATTGACGCTGAAGCTGAAGGTCCAACACTATGCCTACCTGATGTGAAGAGCTGACTCACCTCAAAAGACCCTGATGCTGGGAAAGATTGAAGGCAGGAGGCGAAGGGGGTGATAGAGGACGAGATGGTTGGACGGCATCACCAACTCTAGGGACATGAGTGAGCAAACTCTGGGAGACAGAGGAGGCTAGAGAAGCCTGGAGGCTAGGGAAGCCTGGAGGCTAGGGAAGCCTGTTGTGCTGCAGTCCACGGGGTCGGAAAGAGTCAGAAATGACTTAATGACTGAACAACAACTAGGAGACTGGGCACGGTAACTATTTTTCAGTCTGCATCAGAAGTGTTAAAGAATAATTTTCCCCAAATAAGGCAAAATCATGACTCTCCTACTTTAACATGTATTAAAGATTTTATTTGGCTTGGTAATTAGTGAGGAAACTAGGCAGATGTTACAACTGATCCAGAGGAGAAATCTGAAAAGTATAAATTTACATGGAGTGAAGGAAAGTGGAGGTGAATTGACAAATAGTTGGAAACTGGCTCTTTCCTTAAGGAAGTGGGAAATCTATTGAACCACCAGACAGAATTTATTTGCATGTCTATAGACAAAGAATTATTTTGCATTGCTATCGGTTATCTACAACTTACAGGACCATAAAACAGCGAAAAGACACTGAAAGGCTAGAATCAGACAGCCTACAAGGATGTTCTCTGAACGGCCCGTTTTTTCCATCAGCAACACCCAGTGATCTTTGGGATTTATTCCAGGTTTCCTCACGGGAACAAGTCTAGACAATCTTAGCACCTCATTCTGCCTGATAATAGCAGTTAATATCAGGAGTGAGAGGTCAGAGTGCTTCCCTGATGGCTCAGCGGTAAAGAATTCACCTGCAAGGCAGGAGATGCGAGTTTGAGTCCCGGGTTGGGAAGATCCCCCGGAGGAGGGCATGGCAGCCACCTCCAGTATTCTTGCCTGGGGAATCCCATGGGCAGAGGAGCCTGGCGGGCTGCAGTCCATGGGGCTGCACAGAGTCAGTCACAACCGAAGCACTAACGCTTTCACAACAGAGACAGAGTGCAAGATAACAGGTCGGGGGAGGACCTGCTCCTATCCCTGGGGCGCTGATGCCGCCCTCCCCCAGCACTTCCCCCCGGGGGGAGGGGGATGTTTCTAGAAGGTTCTAGAAGCTGCTACAGTCCTCCCCCACCCCACCTCAGATTCTTCCAGCAGCCCAGGATCCTTTCCAGCTGTCCAGTATCCTTTCCAGCTACCATAGCCAATCCTTGTCACTCTTTTCTTTTTTTTCCCAAGCGCCTTTGAGTTATATGTTTTCCCATGAAGCATCTTGACTTATACAGCTATTAAGTGACAAAGTGAATTTAAAAACCTCACCTGCCTAAAATGCATAGCTGAGCCTTTCAGTTTCCTCACCTGCAAATGGGGTTATTATGGTACCTACCCCACTGGGTTATTGTGAAGATCAGGTACATCCATCCATCTAAAGCTCCGAAAAGACTGCCTGGTACCTAAAGTACTCGATACAAGTTCATTTTATCATCAACTCTATTTGGCCAATGGATAAACTGAGCCAAGGATGTCGTGAACTTCACCCAAAGTCACGGACTTGCCACCATTTATGAGCAAATGGCAGGATGGGCTGCTGAACTGGGGCAGTGATCAGAGCCTGCTGGTTTCTTTTGGACCCCAGAGAAGCTGTCTGGGGGCCTTCCCTGGAAGTCTGGTGGTTAAGACTTGGAGCTTCCACTTCAGGGGCCACAGGTTCCATCCCTGGTTGGGGAACTAAGATCCCGCCTGCTATGGGGAGTGGCCAAAACAAATGGATAAATAAACTGTCTTTATTTTTTCAAAAAAAGTCATCTGCTTTCCCCCCTTCCCCACCAGAACAGAGCAGACAGCTGTCCTTGGAGTCTGGGTCGGGCACGGCTCAGGGCTGGCGGGTTCTAGGGTCACCTCCTTTGGCAGCCTTGCTCCTGGAGCTGAAAGAACCATGGGCAGCTGGGGCCTCCTAGCACTGAGGAGCAGCAGCCAGGTGAGTGGGTTGGAGGGGTGGGCACCGGCTCCCACCCAGCCGGGATCTGCTGCAGATGGACCTGCTCCCATCCGACTCCCCAGGGGCCCCCCGAAGCACCGCACACCTGGCCACCGGCCCTTCTCCTGCCGTTGCCGCCATACGGAAGCATAAATCCAGTTAATGCATCCAAAAAAGAAAAATCAAAATGTCAGATCTGCAGAGATGGTTCAATTGAAGGAATATTGATTGTCACGGAGAATATTCTCACTTTATTCACCTACTTAGTCTGCTCCCCTAGGCGCGGATGAATTCATCAAATATTGTCACAGCACATAATAATACTCTTCCCCAGTGCTGCTGCGACCGTGCGTGTCCCAGTCCTGCCCACTGTGCCTGTCCCCATGGGGATGACAGGGGGAGAGAGGAAGGTGTTGCCAAGGCGTGGCCACGGCACCTTCCCCTGGATGAGGCGCTTTCTCTAGAGCATCCACTCTGATCTTCAGGACAGCCGTGAAGGGGAGCGGGGTGTCATGGAGGGGTGAGATGATTCCATTTTCCAGGTGGGATCAGAAAGGTTAAGCCATTCATCCAGGTTCATGATACTAACCAGCTAGGATTTGAACCTTGGTTTTCCAATTCCAAATTCAAAACCCCTTCCACTCCACCATGCCCTTTGCTGTGGCTGGTGGACTGATCCAGCCAAGACTGGAGGTGGGTGAAGCTCTCTTGGCCTCTGTTCTGCTCAGCCAGTGCCATGATTATGCACCCACTGTTTGCTCAACCCTGGACGTAGAATCTAGGAGATGATCCATAACCTTCCATGGGTCTCCTGATCGGCATGGAGAAGTAGATGAGGGTTTTGGAGACTAACAGAGTTGGAATTCTGAGAACCCCTGACCATCATAAGTGGGCTTCTTAAGGGGAAGCCAGCACAACGGCTGGAGAACCCTGAGAAAGCAACACAAAACTCATGGGGGCATCTTGGCCCACTGGGACCTAGTTGCTGAAGAACCCATCAAGAGGAGGAGTTGGGAGTTGTGGTTGGACCTAGAGAGTGTCATACAGGGTGAAGTAAGTCAGAAAGAGAAAAAGAAATCTTGTATAATACAGCCTACGTGTGGAAACTAACTGGAAAAAACTGTAGAGGTGAACTGATTTGCAAAGTAGAAATGGAGTCAGAGACACAAAGACGAAACCGATGGACACCAGGAGGAGGAGGGAGAAGGACGGATGGGGAGATGGGAACTGACGTGATCACACTTCTGGGGTTTCCGGTGGCGCTAATGGTAAAGAATCTACCTGCCAATGCAGGAAACGAAAGAGATATGGGCTTGATCCCTGGGTTTGGAAGACCTCCTGCAATAGGAAATGGCAACCCACTCCAGTACTCTTCCCTGGAAAATTCCATGGACAGAGGAGCCTGATGGGGCCGTAAAGAGTCCAACACAACTGAGTGAGTGAGCACACACGTGCACACTACTAACGTAGAAAATAGATAACAAGTGAGAACCCTGGATAGCACGGGGAACTCCATCCAGTGTTGCATGGTGACCTAAACGGGAAGGAAATCTAAAGAAGAGGCGATATGTGTATAACTGATTCATTTTGCTGCACAGCAGAAAGTAACACGCCATGGTAAAGCAACTATACTCCTGTAAAAAATTGATTTAAAAAAAGGAGAGGGGTTGGGTGCCAAGCCCCGGAATGCATTTGCCCAGTGAATTATGGGTTCTCTCCAGACACGTCCAAGGAAAACACAGCCCTCGCATACTTAGACCAGCATTTCTAAAGAGTGTCCCGAGGATCAGGAGATCTGGATGTCTAGTGAATGGCTTATTTCTGTCCAGGACTCCTCACATCCTTCACCCTCTTGATGAGGGTGGTGATGACATTGTCCATGTTGACTGTAACCCAGTCCTCCCAGCGCTCTTGTGTATTAACTCATTTGAGCCCATGGTAGGCGCTGCTGCGGTCCCCATTTTGTTGTGGTTCAGTCGTTCAGTCGTGTCCGACTCTTTGCGACCCCATGGACTGCAGCACACCGGGCATCCGTGTCCTTCACCATCTCCCGGAGCTTGCTCAAGCTTCTCAAACCCATGTCCGTTGACTCAGTGATGCCATCCAACCATCTCGGCCTCTGTCGTCCCCTTCTGCCTTCAGTCTTCGCGGCATCTGGGTGTAAGAAACCCAAGACTCAAGAATTCTTGCGACGGTGGACCCAGATGAGGATGCTGGAGCTGACAGGCTGGGTCGCTTCTTCGAGTGACTCTGAGAGGCAGGTGTAGGAAGCAAAACTCCCAAACTTCGACAGCTCTACACCTGCTCTGGTTTTGCCCCGGCGCATCTCTTGGGATTAAGGAACTATGAAATATCAGAACGCTGGTTTAAACAATCAGCCTGACTGACTGGCTCAGAGCCCCCATTCAACTGCACTCTTAGAAGCAAGTGCAAGTTGTTAACGCCCAGCAGGTTATGGGCTGTGGCTGGTCTGAATCCAAAGGCGGGAGCTGCTGGGGAAATCCAGAAATGCTGGCTGGGCCGGGGCCAGGCCTTCCACCTCTCTGCCCTCTCTCCTGAACACCTTAAAGCAGGAACCAAGAAAAGGATGAACTCCAGTCTGCTTCCGCTCACCACCACCCTTGGCTGAACACCAGAATCTGAAACCTCCCAGCCACGTGCAGAAAAGGACCTTTCCAGGGTTAGATTCAGCCCAGAAGAATAGAGATGCTAATCACTTTGGGCAGCTCCCTGAGTGTAGCCACCTGGGGCTCAGCCATATCCCCCTGCAATTTCTGGCTTGCTCTGATGCCTTGGCTGGCATCCCCAGCAGGTGCAGGAAGTGGGGGGCTGCATTCCCGGGAGCCTTTGCCAAGAGCCCCAGTCCCTTCGAGGGAGAGGGGGCTCTGGCCTCAGTAGGAGCATATCAATGGGAAACCATGGTGAGAAGACATAGCCGGCCAGAGCTGGTGATGGGGTAATTAATTCTACTTAAGAAAAATGTTGCTAATAATTAAAGGTACTAATTAAGAAAAATTGGATCAGCTGTTCATCAGTGCGGGGCAGAAACTAGGGCTTCGATGACGCATTTGTCAGGCAGCATTCTGCTGGGAGTGGGCAGGACAAAAAACACAGCAGACACTGTCATTTGAGGGGTCCCGGAGAGGCCAGAGGGGCTACCAGCTGGAGGGGTCTCGGGGAAGAAGGCGACATGGGGGAGTGTCTGGCAAGGTGCTGATGAGTCCAAGAGGCTGGAGAAGACTCCAAGAGGCTGGAGAGGCCAATGCAGGTTGGAAGGATCCAGACCACGGCCGAGTATACACCCATTCTCTCCAGGGTCCAGGAAGGCCGGGCTGGAGGGAGCAGTAGAGAGCAGCTCTGGGGTCCTGGGTGGGGGGTGGTCTCTGAGATGAGATGGAGCCGGTGGCAAGTCCGGTGATGGGAGAAGTTACAGCCAGAGGGGCCAGATCAGGGGTCAGGCAGGGCCGGGAGGCGATGGGCAGCAGGCAGGTCTTCAGGGCTCCGCACTCAGGTCAAGTGAGCAGAAAGCATAGAAAGACCCAGAACTAGAAGGCAGAAGCACTAGCTGAGCAGGCTTCCTCGGCGTGGGTTTCTTTGCTGTGGGAGCCTGTCCGGTGCATCACAGAGCATTTAGCTGCGTCCCTGGCCTCCATCCCTGGAATCAAGATTGCCGGGAGAAATATCAATAACCTCAGATATGCAGGTGACACCACCCTTATGGCAGAAAGTGAAGAAGAACTAAAAAGCCTCTTGATGACAGTGAAAGAAGAGAGTGGAAACATTGGCTTAAAGCTCAACATTCAGAAAACGAAGATCATGGCATCCAGTCCAATCACTTCATAGCAAATAGATGGGGAAACAGTAGAAACAGTGACAGACTTTATTTGGGGGGCTCCAAAATCACTGCAGATGGTGACTACAGCCATGAAATTAAAAGATGCTTGCTCCTTGGAAGAAAAGTTATGACCAACCTAGACAGCATATTAAAAAGCAGAGACATTACTTTGCCAATAAAGGTCCATCTAGTCAAGGCTATGGTTTTTCCAGTGGTCACGTATGGATGTGAGTTGGACTATAAAGAAAGCTGAGCCCCGAAGAACTGATGCTTTTGAACTGTGGTGTTGGAGAAGACTCTTGAGAGTCCCTTGGACTGCAAGGAGATCCAACTGGTCCATTCTAAAGGAGATCAGTCCTGGGTGTTCATTGGAAGGACTGATGTTGAAGCTGAAACTCCAATCTTTTGGCCACCTGATGCAAAGAGCTGACTCATTGGAAAAGACCCTGATGCTGGGAGGGATTAGGGGCAGGAGGAGAAGGGGACGACAGAGGATGAGATGGTTGGATGGCATCACCAACTCAATGGAGATGAGTTTAGGTGAACTCTGGGAGTTGGTGATGGACAGGGAAGCCTGATGTCTGCAGTCCATGGGGTCGCAAAAAATCAGACACAACTGAGCAGCTGAACTGACTGGCCTCCATCCACTAGCTACACCACCTGGTTACGATTAAAAGTGTCTCCAGGACTCCCCTGGGGGCCCAGTGGTTTAGGACTCTGCACTTCCCTGGCGGCTCAGACAGTAAAGCGTCTGTCTACAACGCGGGAAACCTGGGTTCGATCCCTGGGTTGAGATGATCCGCTGGAGAAGGAAATGGCAATCCACTCCAGTACTATTGCCTGGAAAATCCCATGGACAGAGGAGCCTGGTAGGCTACAGTCCATGGGGTCACAAAGAGTCTGACACAACTGAGCGACTTCACTTTCCTTTCACTTCCAGTGAAGCAGTGTGGGTTGAATTCCTGGTCAAGGAACTAAAATCCCAAGTGCCACGTAGTACAGCCAAAAAAAAAAAAAAATTAAGAATCTGAAAAAGAATGACTAGATGTACACGTAACACTGAATCACTTTGCTGAGTGAGACTAATACACTGTAAATCAGCTATATCCCAATATAAAATATTAAAAATTACATTCAGCCTGATTGTATAAGATGTGATTATTGCCTCTTTCCTATAAATTTTATTTCAAAATTTGGTCTTTTCCCACCACTTTCCATTAAAAAGCAGAAATAAAGAATAAAAATTGCAAAAGCAAGCAAAAGCTTCCTTCAATTTAAAATTTTGTTAGTTTTCTATAAAATGTATTTCAGGGACATGTGATTCCAGTGCTAAAGAATCCATCTGCCAATGCAGGAGACTTAAGAGATGCAGGTTCGATCCCTGAGTTGGGAATATCCCTGAGGAAGGAAATGGCAACCCACTCCAGTATTCTTGCTGAGAGAATCCCATGGACAGAGGAAATTAGTGGGCTACAGTCCAGGGGGTTGCAAAGAGTCAGACAGGCCTGAGCGACTGAGCACACACAAGCGTGGGCACACACACACATGCGTGCACACAACACACACACACATACTATTATTGGTGGTGGGGAACCTCTGAACCCCTGTTGAAACTTAGGAAAATCTCTGAGGTGGCTGATAAACTAATTCCCAGGAAAAGAAAGCAACTGTTAGGGCTTAAGGCCCACTGGCAAAGGTTATTTTAAAACAAAGTCACAGGCTATGAAAAAGACTCTTTATAGCATGCCACATCTCTTCCAAGTAAAAATCAATTTGAACCAATTCAGAGAGAGAGAGAAAGAGAGATGAAGAGGGGAAATTTTAAAAAATTAAATTTAACAAAAAGAGAAGCCAACAAACAAAAAAGGCAAGCAAATGTATCTCCAGACGCTGCCAAATGTCCCTGGCGGGGAGGGGGTTGGGGGCGGGGTGACAGAATACTTATCCCAGGTTGGAAACCACAGAGCTGACTTTTAAAAATACTGTAGCACCTTGTCAGGACACAGGTTTCTTGTTTACTCCTGAGGCAAACAGATGCTGCCCTATATATACACCATCAGGACCCCAGACTCCTTCCAGCTCATGGCTCACTGACCCCCAGGCCCAGGTCCCTCGCTGGATCATTCCACATCCAGCTGGACAATGAGTCAAAGGACAGAGTGGGGAGGGCTGTTGGGGAGATTTCGGGGGCCAGCCCTGGAAACGTCACATTGCTTTGGCCCTTGGGTCACTGGCCGTATGTAACCACAAAGGGTAAATGTGAGCTGGCAGGCAGCCCAGGAGGAGACCCCGGACACGAGGCAACAATAACCCACCGGCACCGCCGCACCTCCCGGTCCTGGCCTTGGCGGCCGGCTCACCTAACCCCGGCCAGCCCTCAGTTTCCTCCTCTTCAAAGACCCCCTTCCACAGCAAAACGTGTTGCATGCACACAATGGACTATGACTCGGCGGAAAGCAAGGATGAAGACCTGACACGCGATGCCGCATGCATGACCCTCGAAAACCGCGTCCTGAGGGAAGGAAGCCGGACATGAAAGGTCACGGATTGCGTGATCCTGTTTGTGTGAAGATTCAGAAGAGGCACAGAAAGCGGATTAGGAGCTGGGGCGGGGAGGAGGTTTCGGGGTGCTGCTAATAGGCGTGGGATGTCCTTTGGGAGAACTAAATAGAGGTGACGGCTGCATGATGTTGTGAGGGTATGAAACGCCACCGCCGTGTACACTTTCAAAATTCAGTTATTTATCTTGTTCTTCTTGGCCATGCTGCATGGCATACATACCGGATCCTAGTTCCCTGAACAGGGATCAAACCCACGGTGGAAGTGCGGAGTCTTAACCACCGGACCACTGAGGACATCCTGACTTGTACACTTTTATCTTTGTATTTCTAGTTTGTCTTCTTTTTTTTTTTTTAATAAATGTAGCCCAGCTGGGCCTTCCACCACCTCTCTTTCGTTAGTTATTTTTTCATTTTGGGCTGTGCTGGGTCTTCGTGGCTGCGCGGGGCTTGCTCCAGTTGCGATGTGCAGGCTTCTCCCTGTGGTGGCTTCTCTTGTCGCGGAGCGTGGGCTCCAGGGCTCAGTGGTGTGGAGCACAGGCTTAGTTTCTCTGGCACGTGGACTCTACCCAGACGGGGGATCAAACCCATGTCCTCCTCTGCATTGGCAGGGGGATTCCTTACCACTGGACCATCGGGGAAGTCCTTGTACACTTTTAAATGGTTGGTGTTAGCTTACAAGAATTTTACTTCAGTTTCTTAAGAAAGGGAAAAGGCCCCTTCCAGCTCCGATCTTCAGTGGTTGTTTAAGATCCAGGAGAAGCAGGAACTAGACCGAGGTGCTCAAAGTAGGAACACGGGTGCTGTTCTTTCTGAAGATAGACAGCAAGGAAAAAAAAAATTTAAGGCCCTGATCCTACTTTGTCCGTCAAGTGAGTGCAATGTTAGCGAGGCTTGTAAACTAGGAAGCTCTTTATGAAATGTCGGCGGACACTGTTACTGAGGCTCTGTGTGTGATCTCGTTGGTATTCTCCTGGATACGGCTGGGATGGGGCTGGGCGGGAGTGAGTGAGCTGCATAAATATGTGTGCATTAAGGGCAGGCCAGCTCAGGGTTCTACACACAGTGGCCCACAACAGCCATTATTATTCAGGATAATGTAAATTAACAGTGAAGCTGCTACCTGTGTCCTGGGTCCCCAGTACTGTACTTTGACACATCTTTCGTTCACACTCAGTCACTCAGTCGTGTCCAGCTCTGTGCGACCCCATGGACTGTAGCCCTCCAGACCCCTCTGTCCATGGGATTCTCCAGGCAAGAATACTGGCATGGGTTGTCATGCCCTCCTTGAGGGGATCTTCCCAACCCCAGGATCAAACCAGCATCTCCTACACTGTGGGCGATGCAGGAGTCATCTGGGCAGCCCCACGATGCACCTTGCATGCAACTAACGAGTGAATCCTCTCTGCAACCCTGAAAGGTGGTCAGATTATAACTGTTTACAGATGAGAAATGTAAAAACGGACCGGTTAAATAATTTGCTGTATTAGTTTTCAACCACTGGGCAACAACGTATACCAAAACTCCAAGGCTTAAAACGCACAGTTATCGTTTCACAGTTTCTGTGATCAGGAGTCCAGGAGTGGCTCCTGAGTCCTCGGCCTTAAGGCTGCCATGCAGGTGTCAGCTGGAACTGGGGTACCATCTGAAGGCTTGACTGGGGAAGGATTCATGTCCAAGCTCTCGTGGTTGTTGGCAGGATTCACTTCCCACAGGATTATTGGACGGAGGGTCTCAGTCCCTACCTGGCTGTTTCTAGAGACACCCTCAGTTGCTTGCCACATGAACCTCTCCAACATGCTGGCTTGCCTCCTCAAAGCACGTGAGCCAAGAAGGCAATGGAATCTGCTAACAAGATAAATTGCAACCTTATGTAGCCGGATCACAGAAGGGACATCTCATCCCCTTTGCTGTGCTCTGTTGGTTAGAAGAAAGTCGCTAAACTGAGCCACACTCAGACATGGCTGGGGATTGGGGGAGGGGGAGTGGATTACACACGTGCATGAATATCAGGATGTGGGGATCTGGGGGCCATACCCCCAAAGATCCGTGGAGAGCAAAGAGCTGAGCCGCCTCAGCCTGTGGATTTCTTTCCCAGGTTCATATCACTGCACTGCACTTTCTCCGTGTTCTGAGGGTGGAAAGCAAGGGACGACGGGAAAGAGAGCGAGATCTTCCTATGGGAAAAAGGCTGCACTGAGCTGTCCCTGGCCAGGCCTCACTGCTGAGGCTTGTCCTGCAGGGTGAAGCCGGGGAGCTAGGGCTCCTCCGATATTCCTGCTATCCTCATTACAGCACGTGTGGTGCTGCATTTTAATTGCCTGGCAGAGCCCTAAGCACCGAAAAGGAGGCTTTCCACATCCTCCTCATCATGACTATTTATAGGCTGGGAACATCTGGGGCTCCTCAAGCCCCAGGTTAACATCTCCCCTCCCAACACAGGCAGTTCAAGCCTTCTTTATTATACCAGCTCTGTAGACCCGCTGGGACCAGAGGCAGCACCCGCTCTGCCCAGAAGCTGGTACAGTGTGTTCCCAGGATGCGAGTCTTCTGAGCATTTCTGGGAGGAATGGATAATGGACTCAACTCATCCCCATCAGACCTGCTCAAAGAAGGACTTCATTTTATCCCAATATCCCTGGAAGATGGCACAGTGCCCAGCATGTGGGCCTCTGTGGATGTGAAATGAATTCATGGTCACCCACAAGGGTCATCTATGCAAATGCTGTGGAACACTGCAAAGCCAGGTTTGAGCGGAGAAACCTGGTCTCCACCAACTTTTTATTTTCCTTTGATGCTTGAGTGAGTGGGACATTTGGGGATGGGGGACTGTCTAATGGCCAGAAGACCAAGGAAGAGATGAAGACCACTGAAAGAAGCTGATCCTGGGCTTCTGAAACTAATGAGTGCCCCAGAAATGTAATTATACACAGAATGGCCCTCCCAAAACCCAGAACCACCGCTGAGCCTCTGTGCACCTCCAGCCCTGGCAGCTGGGTCAGAAATAACTTCCTTCCCCAGTTTCTCCCTGAGTCCTTTCTCTTAGAATCCTTGCAGCATAAAAGCTCTTCCAGCCCCCCATATGCCCCTCACTTCTAGCTACAGAGTGGTGTCATTTGCCCATCAACTTCCCTTCTGCACAGAACTCTTGGAGGGATGTTCCCTGGTTGTCCAGTGGTTAAGAATCTGCCTTCCAATACAGGGGACGCAGGTTCGATACCTGGTCAGGGAACTAAGATCCCACACGCTGCGGGGCAAGGAAGCCCATGTGCTATAGCTACTGAAGCCCGTGCACTCAAGCCCGTGCTCTGCAACAAGCAAAGCCTCCATGCACTGCAGCCAAGAGCCAACACAGCCAAATAAATAATAAAGAAAATTTTAAAAAAAGCCTCTTGGATAAGCCCAGTGAACAGTGCATATCCTTCACCATTCTAAGGGGTGGCTACACCCATGGATCCCCAGAGTAACAGAGATGAAGATAAATTTTAGGGCTTCCCTCAGTGGTAAAGAATCTGCCTGCTAATGCAGGAGGCATGGGAAGATTCCACATGCTGAAGAGCAGCTAAACGCATGCATCACGACTACTGAGTCTCTGCTCTCGAGCCCGGGAGTTGCAGCTGCTGAAGCCCGTGGGCCCTGGAGCCCATGCTCTGCAACAAGAGAAGCCACGACCATGAGAAGCTTGTGCGCCGCAACAAGAAAGTAGCCCCCACTTGCCGCAACTAGAGAAAAGCCCGCGCAGCAACAAAGACCCAGGACAACCAAAAACAAACAGATAAACTTACTTTTTTAAAAAGGGAAATAAATTTTATACCAAGCAGGGCACTGATATGAACTACATAGACCACGTACACGTCATCGACTGTCACCCCCTACCGCACCGCCGAAGCACCCGGAAACAACCTGCACAGCAGGCAGCCTGACAGCTTATGCCATGGAAAGCCTCCCTCGGGCAGGCTGGTAAATAGAGCATTCTTATTGACAAGGTTGGTGTAAATCTTGGAGGGTGTGTTATCCAAAGACCACGGAGACCTCTTGACCCTGACAACAGGAAGCTGGGCAGCTCCTGGCCACGAGAGCCTTAGCAAGGAATGGCAGGGCCACCCCTGGCCCCTCTGCCCTCCCTCCCATCACAACCTTCCTTTCCTTCGTTCTAGCCCCAGCTGACTCCTCCTGCTTTCCTAGGCTGGGCTTTGCTGCGCTGGGAGCAGGAGCTTTATTGAATTTCTGCAAGTACTTTGCATGGCGTCTGATTTACAATTCATAACCTGGATTATACTGCAAGGTCAGCCTTCCGGGGTCGGTGTAATTTAGATCTAAGAAATATTTTCCCGTGCTTTCAATTCCCCAGACATCTGAGGTATTGGAAATGGATTCCACCCTTGGAGGTTTACAGCTTGGAGGAGGTGACGGAAAGGGAGGCTGAAGCTGGTACACAAAAGGAGGTGGTGGGGAGAAGTGGCAGGGCATAAAACCCAAGGGGTGGAGAAAAGCTCCAAAATCATTGTGGACGGGGTCTGCAGCCATGAAATTAAGAGACGCTTGCTCCTTGGAAAAAAGCTATGACACACTTACACAGCATGCTCACAGAGACATCATTTTGCCAACAAAGGTCCATCTAGTCAAAGCTATGGTTTTTCCAGTAGTCATGTACAGATGTGAAAGTTGGACCATAAAGAAGGCTGAGAGCCAAAGAATTAATGCTTTTGAACTGTGGTGCTGGAGAAGACTTTTGAGAGTCCCTTGGACAGCAAGCATATCAAACCAGTCAATCCTAAAGGAAATCAATCCTGACTATTCATTGGAAAGACTGATGCTGAAGCTAAAGCTCCAATACTTTGGCCACCTGACCATGTAAAGAGCTGACTCATTTGAAAAAGATCCTGATGCTGGGAAAGATTGAAGGCAGGAGGAGAAGGAGATGACAGAGGATGAGATGGTTGGGTGGCATCACCGACTCAATGGACATGAGTTTGAGCAGGCTCTGGGGGATAGTGAAGGATAGGGAAGCCTGGTGTGCTGCAGTCCATGGGGGTCACAAAGAGTGAGACATGACTTAGCCACTGAACGGCAGCAGCAAAAGAAAGCGGGATGGCATGCTAACATGCAAGAGAAAGGGGCAAGACTAGGGCTTCTTTGTCGGAACACACCACCTCCTGATGGCGCTCTGATGGCCCAGGAGACCAGGGGCCTGGACACCGCCACGGATCAGCGGAAGCAAAAGCTGTCCAGTGCGGACAGCCCAGGGCTCAGGAGGAAAATGATCTGTCTTCTGGATCTGCCTCTGCCATGGTCTTGCTGAAAGAGAAGCAAACCCCCTGGCCACTTTCTTTCCCTAATGGTTTTATTGAGATGTCATTCACATACCATATAATTCACCTGTTTCTTTTTTAATTATGAAAGTATGCTAACACATTTATGGGAGACTTGGAAAATACAGAACAAGGTTACATATAGTTTCACTATGTATTGCAATTATTTCTTTAAGGAGATAAATTAAGTTTTTTAGTTGGAGACTCAATATCAAACGCTCAAAAATTAACAGAATGAATATACAGAGAAGTAGAAAACTACAGTAGACCTGGAAGACACTGTAATTCATCCATTTAAAGTGTATAGTTCAAAAAAAATAAATAAATAAAGTGTACAGTCCAGGGACTTTCCTGGTGGTCCAGTGGTTAACAGTCCTCCTGTGGATGCAAGGGACACGTGTTCAATCCCTGATCCAGGAAGACTTTGCCTACCAAGAGGCAACTAAGCTCGTGCGCCACAACTACTGAAGCCTGCTGCCCTGCAGCCCGTGCTCCACCGCAAGAGAAGTCCTCACACCGCAACTGGAGAGTAGCCCCCATTTGCTGCAGCCAGAGAAGGCCCACAAGCAGCAATGAAGACCCAGCACAGCCATAAATAAATTAAAATGTAATAATAGCAATAATAAAGTGTATAATTCAAAGACTTTCCGTACTTACACTGAGTTGTGTAGCCATCACCACAATCAATTTGAGAACCTTTTCATTATCTTGAAAAGAAAGCTTGTACACCTTAGCCTTCGCCCTCTGAATTAGTTTTCTGGGGCTGCTGTAACAAATCTCTGCATACTCAGTGGCTTCAAGCAGCTTGACCTGATGCTTTCACAGTTGGGCAGGTTAGAGTCTGAAGTCCAGGTGTCAGGTCCATGCTCTGTATGATGTCTCTAGGGGAGAGTCCTCCCTTGCCTCTTGCGCCTTCTCAGGGGCTCCAGCCATCCCTGGCTTCTGGCTGCACTCCTCCCATCTCTGCCCCTGCCTTCACATGGCCTCCTTCCTGTGTGTCAGTCACTCAGTCGTGCCCGACTCTTTGCAACCCCATGGACTATAGTTCACCAGGCTCCTCTGTCCATGGAATTCTCTAGGCAAGAGTATTGGACTGGGTTGCCATTCTCTTCTCCAGGGGATCTTCCTGACCCAGGGATCAAACCCCTGTCTCCTCACTGCAGGCAGATTCTTTACAATCTGAGCCCCCAGGGAATTGAGTCTCAAATCTCCTTCTGTCTTCCTCTTATAAAGACACATGTCATTGAATTTAAGACCCACTCTAGCACCCTGAACTGAACTGAACTAGCAGCCTGACCTCTTATCTGGGTGCTTCACCTCAGGATTTTGTCTGGAGCACACTTGTCCTTTACTCTCCTCCTGGGGACAAGAGGAGAACTTATTTCTTGACCTAAGAAAAAGAACCTAAAATAGAAGGCTACCGGGATCCGGCTGGGCCCTCTTCTGCCCTGAAAAGAAGACACCAAAATGGGAAGAGCTGTTTTATTTTTGTTGTTCAGATGGTCATGGTGGCAGTGATGGTGGTGATAGTGGGCATGGTCACGGTGATTATGGCGGAGCTGGTGCTGCTGGTGGTGCTGCTGGTGATGCTGGTGATGGTGATGATGGTGATGGTGGTGATGGTGGTGATGGTGATGATGGTGCTGCTGGTGGTGATGGTGATGATGGTGATGGTGGTGATGGTGATGATGGTGCTGCTGGTGGTGATGGTGATGATGGTGATGGTGGTGATGGTGATGATGGTGCTGCTGGTGGTGATGGTGATGATGGTGATGGTGGTGATGGTGATGATGGTGCTGCTGGTGGTGATGGTGATGATGGTGATGGTGGTGATGGTGATGATGGTGCTGCTGGTGGTGATGGTGATGATGGTGATGGTGGTGATGGTGATGATGGTGCTGCTGGTGGTGATGGTGATGATGGTGATGGTGGTGATGGTGATGATGGTGATGGTGGTGATGGTGATGATGGTGCTGCTGGTGGTGATGGTGATGATGGTGATGGTGGTGATGGTGATGATGGTGCTGCTGGTGGTGATGGTGATGATGGTGATGGTGCTGCTGGTGGTGATGGTGCTGCTGGTGGTGATGGTGATGATGGTGATGGTGCTGCTGGTGGTGATGGTGATGATGGTGATGGTGGTGATGGTGATGATGGTGCTGCTGGTGGTGATGGTGATGATGGTGCTGCTGGTGGTGATGGTGATGATGGTGATGGTGGGTGACGGCGTCAGTAATTAAAATTCGTGGATCCAGGACATCCTGGTGGCCCAGTGTTTAAGACTCCACTGCAGGGGGCATGCACTGGGGAACTAGGATCCCACATGCCATGCGACACGGCCAAAAGAAAAAAAATTCACGCGCCCTCTCTAGAGAAAGGGAGGGCTTCTGTCTAGAGTCACGCTAGCCCTCTCCTCTGAAGCCAAGCCCAGCGAGAGGAGACGGATGTGGCACGTGACATCTTTAGAACATAGCTATTTCTCGAAGCCCCTTCCAAATTCTTCCCAGCAACCAAGAACCCAAAAGCCATTGACACCTGCCTTCTGTCCTACGTGGGTGTTGTAAACCTGGTTCACTAAGGCTCAGGGGTTTGTTCTGATCCTCATTGAATGACCCAGGACAGGAGAGTCCTGTGAATCTAACACAGAACCCCCAAGGCTCTGCATGGTACCTGGCTTATAGTAGGCCCTTGATACACATTTGTGAATAAACATGCCCTTTAGGGACTTCCCTGGTGGTCCAGTGGCTAAGACTCCATGCTCTCAGTGCAGGGGGCCCCGGTTTGACCCCTGGTCAGGGCACTAGGTCCCATATGCCACAGCTAAGAGCTCACATCCTGCAACTGAGAATCTCAGGTGCGGCAACGAAGACTCGGTACAGCCAAATAAGTAAACATTAAAACACATCATACTCTTCAGCAAGCCGTAGTTTAGCTGGGGACCAGGGACACCCATGGCTGGAGTCTCCCATCCTCACTAGCATTCTCAGGAGTGGATGGCTTCAAGATCCTTCTAACCAGCCCAGAAAGTGTCGCAATCACATTATTCAAAGACAGAGGGAGGTTGCTTGCTGACTACACCTTTCCTGTGACCTGGAAGAAGATGCGTTTTATGAGAACACAAGGCCCTATAAAGTAATCTCGAATATTTCTAATGGCTCATAGCGTACTTTAAAACTCTACACGGCACTTCCCTGGTGGTCCAGTGGTTAAGAATCCACCTGCCAACGCAGGGGACACTGGTTCGATCCCTGGTTCCGGAAGATCCCATATGCCGTGGGCCGGCTAAGCTCGTGCACCATATCTACTGAAGCCCGTGTGCCTAGAGCCCTGTGCTCTGCCGCAAGAAAAGAAACTGCAGTGAGAAGCCCGTGCACCGCAACGGAGCGGGCCCTGCTCGCTGCAACTAAAGAAAGCCCAACACGCAGCAACGAAGACTCAGCACAGCCAAAGATAATATTCATAGATAAGTAGTTTTTTAAAAAATTGCTACACAAATTTACTCATTTGATCCTATCATCATCACTGTCGTCGTCATCACCGTCATTATCTCATAGAGGCAAAAATGAAGACGCAGAGAGAGGAACAAGTTGTCCACAGCTTCACAGCTGGTTGCCACACGGCAGAGTTGGGATTAAAAATCCCAGGCAATCCAGGCACCTGACCACTGCACCACCCGTCTCTTCGCTTCGCTTCCTGAGTGCCCTCGGGGCTCCCCACAACCCCGCTGCATGCCACATTTTCCTTAAGCTGTCACTGCCAACAGCAACTCCGGTCCCATGTGGTGTGTGGACAGGCAGGGTCCTGGCAGGAAGCTGGTGGCACGTAAGTGATGGAAGGACCAGTGATGAGAAGACAGAGATGGGACAAGACTAGGGGGACTCAAGAGATGGGGCCGATGCACCCGGGGCCTCGGGTGGGAGGAACGCTGAGGAGCCACAGGAAGAACTTGGAGACACGGGTGACACGGGAAAGGGCCACCCTCTCACCATCCCTCGGCAGGGAGGGGCTCACAAGTCCTCCTCTCTCTGGCCCGAGCTCCTCACAGGGGCCGAGGCCGCAGACACTGTCCACAGAGGCAGGTGCAGAGCAGGTGGGTGAAGGCAGAGAGCTGGAGGGCAGATGGGGGAGACCTTGCAGGGAGGGAGAGCTTTGGTGGAGATTAAGGAGGACCCAGCCCTTTGCTCAAGGTCACAGCTCCGAAGCAGCACCTGGTGAAACCAGGTTGATTTAGCTCCAGAGTTCTTTCCACAGCCGTCTGTGTGGCCCATGTTCCGGCGACGAAGGCTTTGGTGTGTGCGCATTGGGGTAAACAAGCATCAGCAAGGCTGCCAGCAGCCTCCACAGTGTTTTTATAATAGGATTTTAATTCACTCCCCCTATCACCCCGCTGAGCTGGAAAGCACTCCTGTTTGTCTATTTCTTGTTAGGTTGTTGCTTCACATGGGAAACAAGAGGCAAGTGCTCTGCTGCACTTACCCCTGGGGCCCTTTTCACTCTCTGGGACAAACTCCTCTCAGGTATCCCAGCCCCTCTGCCAACCCCACCATCCTCCCTGTGGCCAGAGAGGAGAAGCCAACACCAGGCACACCTTAGGAAAGGAGGAGGGAGCTGCCCACGGCCGAGACACTGCCCCCAGGCCCAGGAGGTAGCCGCCTCCCCCAGAGCAGAGGAGCCCAACAGAGCCCGAAGGCCAGCCCAGCCCCAGCCACGCTTGTATCGGGGGCACCATCGCAGTCACCTGACGGTCACACCAAGAACCTGAGCGCTCTCTCTTTTCTTTATAAAATGGTCTTTATCTCTTTCTGAAATATATATATACATTTGTTTGTTTGTTTGTTCGGCTGTGCTGGGTCTTCACGGGCTTTACTCTAGTTGTGGCCAGGGCCGGGGGCTACTCTGGTCACGGTGCGCGGGCCCCCCTTGCTGCGGAGCACAGGCTCTATCTAGGCTCACTGGCTCAGTAGTCCCCGCACGTGGGCTCAGCAGCTGCGGTTCCCGGGCTCTAGAGCGCAGGCTCAGTAGTTATGGCATGTGGGCTTCGTGGCTCTGCAGCAGGTGGCATTTTTCCGGATCAGGAATCAAACCCATGTCTCCTGGGCCGGCAGGTGGATTCATTACCACTGGGCCACCAGGGAAGCCCCGAGCATTCCCTCTGGAGGCCTCATCCCCTCACCCTACACCCCATCCCCAGTAAGTGCTGCAGACTCCAACCCATCCTCCCCAGGAAACCTACTCCCACCTCCCGGCGTGCCGGGGCGGGGTTTGCTCCCTTCGACCCTCTATTACACGTGGAATTCCCTGATGCAACAGACACGCTTCTGCGAATTTGTGCTGAAGCTGCGTTTTTGAGAATGGAATCCCAGAGTGCCATGGGCTCACTGAAGTTCTCTCTCAGAGATAGCCTCCCTGGTGGGTCATAACATATTCACCCTCGAGCTACCACTGGAAAAGAGCCTAGAATTTTCCAAAAGACGTTTTGCACTGATGCACCCATGCTTATGATGTGAGTTGTTGAGCGGAGTTTCTTCATCTGCTCTGTTCTGGGTGCTGAGCGCCTGGGAGCAGCTTCCTGGGTGCCCCTGGCTGTCTTCCCTTGGTCTGGATAGTGCTGGGCGCTCTCCACCGCAGTCTCCCCCACTTCCTCCACCCCCCTGAAGCCGTTCTTTCTTCTCCCCTCTGCTCTGCGCCTCTGCAGACTGCATCACCTGGGGCTTTTGTTTTTTTCATTTTTATTGGCGTATATTTGCTTTACACGTTGTGATTGTTTCTACTGTCAAGCAAAGTGAGTCAGCTGTGTGTATACATACATCCCCTCTTTTTTGGATGTTCTTCCCATTTAGGTCATCACAAAGCCCCGAGTAGAGGTTTCTGTGCTGTACAACAGGTTCTCAGTAGACATCTGCTTTAGACATAGCAGTGTATATACTGGAGAAGGAAATGGCAACCCACTCAGTGTTCTTGCCTAGAGAATCCTGTGGACAGAGGAGCCTGGTGGACTGCTGTCCATAGGGTCGCACAGAGTCGGACATGACTGAAGCGACTTAGCATGCATGCATGCATTGGAGAAGGAAATGGCAACCCACTCCAGTGTTCTTGCCTGGAGAATCCCAGGGACGGGGGAGCCTGGTGGGCTACCGTCTATGGGGTCACACAGAGTAGGACACAACTGAAGTGACTTAGCAGCAGCGTGTATATACATCAGTCCCAATCTCCCAATCCCTCCCATCCCTCCCCCAAGCTGGGACCTCGTGTCCCCTGCCTCCTAGTTGGGTTTGGCCAATCCAAAGCACTGGTATGAGACTAGGCTGTAAAGAGAGAGAGGTTGGGGTGTGTATTCCACTCACTGCCTCCTTGCATGCTGCCTTTCTGGCGCGCTTTGCACCGGGGCCACCGTTGCACGGGATGGCCCTTCTTTGTGGTTCAGGGCTTGACAGGCTCCCTTAACGTCACCTCTTGCCCGTGCACCTTCAGACCCACACATGGTAAAGTGTCCCCACTCCTGCTGGCCCCTGGGTCTTACCCCCACGCCACACTGGTCCCCTTGTGTGTGTGTGTGTGCCTGTGTGGTCAGTCCCTCAGTTGCGCCTGACTCTCTGCGACCCCACGGACTACAGCCCACCTGGCTCCTCTGTCCATGGAATTTCCCAGGCGAGAATACTGTGAGTTGGTTGCCATGCCCTCCTCCAGGGGATCTTCCCAACCCAGGAATCAAACCCGCGTCTCCTATGTCTCCTGCATCGGCAGGCGGATTCTTTAGCCCCAGCACGATCTGGGAAGCCCGCTGGCTCCCTTAACTCTGCTCACAAGTCTGATGCCATCCACATGCCCTGCCTAGCGAATGGCAGTAGTGACAATGATGTGGTCTCTACAAAATGCAAAGCCCCACTTCCGGTCTCCACCCGGGGCCCCAGAGTAAGTCACATCTACCTCACGGGTAGGTTGGGAGAAAGACTAAACGTTTCCAAGGGGAAGCCCAGACACCAAGGTGAGGCGGGCACCCCTGGAGGAGGTTCTTAGCCTTCACACTGTTGATATTTGGGGCCAGATCCCTCCTCACTGTTGGAGGAGAGAGGTGTCCTGTGTGTGGTTACACACTTAGCATCATCTGCGGCCTCTACCCACTGGATGCCAGTAGTGCCGTCTTCCCAGTCAAGAAAATCAAAAACATCTCCAGTGACTTCCCTTCCCTGGCGGTCCAGTGGTTAAGACTTTACCTTCCAAAAAAAAAAAAAAAGACTTTACCTTCCAATGCAAGGGGTGCAGGTTCGATCCCTGGTTGGGGAACTAAGACCCACCCCCATGCCTCCGGGCCAAAAAAAGCCAAAGCATAAACCAGAAGCAATATCGTAACAAACAGAGACTTAAAAATGGTCCCCATTACCAGAAAAAAAAACTTTTAAAAATATCTCCAGAAATTGCTGAATGTCACCTGGGGTGGGGGGTAGCAAATGCACCCCTGGTTGAGAACCACCAGCCCCCAGGAGGGCCGGGCTTGACCTGAGGACTCACTGGGCTGGTTTGCTTCTTAGGAGAAGGGGAAGGACAAAGTGGGCAGCCCAGGATGCCCGGGAAGGGGTCCCCAGCTCCTGGAAACACGAGGAAGCCATCCTCAGTAAGGGTCCACAGTCACTGCACCATGCGGCCCTCCAGCGACCCTGGATTTGAGAAGCCCACTCCTCACCCTCAGCTGGATGCCAGGCCCAGCCCAGCTGCCAGCACAGGTACCACCAACCCCCACGACTCGCTCCTCTCCTGCTCCCTCCTAGCCCCCTGCCAGCCCTGGACCCCCATTACTCGCTTCTTTTTACCAGCCTTGAAATGATTTGGGGAGGCAGTTGGTAGCAGGGGAGTACAGCTGCCGCTAAGTTATCCAAACGATTTATCTTAAGATTCATGCAGAATTCATTGTGTGGGGACTGGGGTGGGTTGCGTTTTAATATTCATGCAGATTTGGAAGAAATGTTAATCACGGGTTTGGATCATTTGCGCTTTTGCTTAATTCTCCTCCTCCTGGGCTCCACTGGCCAGCCCCCAGGACGCCCCCGCCGCCCCTCCACTCCTGCGCCCTGGGGTTCCTGCAGCCCACTGCTGCAGCTGGGGCTGGACCCTGAGGGCAGGACGGGTGGGGGCTGCTCTCTCCTCTGGCTGAACTCGCCCCCAGCATCTCTGAACGGGGGAGCGGGGAGGGTGGGCAGCTACCGAGAAGAGCTGCCAGAACTTCTGGGGCATCTTGATGGGAAACAGATAACCTGCTATGGCAACCAGATATATGCAAATTAGCATTGATTATTCCCAAATTAACAGCTTGGGCATTTCAAACCCGAAACAAGGCTGCAGCTCGGCTCCGATCTCGGCATCGCTCTGTCCCTCCCAGCCCTCTCTCTGCCTCCTCCCCTGCCCGCGGTGACAGCTGTCTGGCCCGGGACAGGTGAGAGGCAGGTTCCTGGGGGAAGGGACCTCAGGAGTCTCCACCCAGACTTCATCAAGGTGCGCTCTTGCCCCTCCGCCACTGTCCCTGACCTTGCGGGGGAGAGATCCTTCTGGAAACAGTCTATGGTTCCCAGCGCCCAGTAGGGGTAATCCTACCACCCCTGTCCTGGTTTGAGTCCTGCAAGAATGCGGAATAAGCTTCAGGGCTTGAGGTCAAGTCTCATGAGTGGGTCTCTCATTCCCTCCCAGGCAGAGGTGGAGACAGCTTTGGAAGGTCAGGGGGTGATGTTGGAGTCACCCCCAGGAGATCCACGCACCTCAGAAAAGCACTTAGACAAGCCCCAAATCCCCCTGACAGAGAGTCCCAGGTTCCCTAGGGGCTGCTATCTGGAACCCCCTCCCTTTTACAGATAGAAAAGGCAGAGTCCAGAGAGGGACAGTGACTCGCCGACGCTCACACTGGCGAGCCTACTGGTGGCCGAAGGGGAGTTGGATTCCAGGTTTGCCAGAGGCACAGTTAGACGGGGGCAGCATCCATTTCTGGGCAGGAGACAAACACCACTCTGAGAAGCTAAAAGGGAGGGATTTACGCAGCGGAGGAAATGGCAGCCCACACCCGTATTCTTGCCTGGAAAATCCCGTGGACAGAGGAGCTTGGCAGACTACAGTCCATGCGGCTGCAGAGAGTCGGACACAGCTGAGCGACTTCACTTCTTCACTTCATGGTTACACTGGTAAAGGAACAACAGAGAAGCCAGAAAGCAGATGGTGAGGCTACTCATCAGTCAGCAAGAACAGGAAGCTCCTGACATGCCAGGGAGAAGGCTCAGGGCTTAAAGGTGTGTCCCCATGGAAACTGGTGGGCTCATCTAAAAAGGACCAAGAAGGTCCTACCACACAGCACAGGGAACTCTGCTCAATGTCACATGGCAGCCTGCATGGGAGGGGAATTTGGGGGAGAATGGATACATACATGCCTGTGGCTGAGTCACCTCACTGTTCTCCTGAAGCTATCACAACATTGCTAATTGGCTACATCCCAATAGAAAATAAAGCGTTTAAAAAATAAATAAAAAGCCAAAGTAATAAGGAGGCACAACAGTATGGGTGAGGAGGAGGAGAAACAGCTTGAAATCTCCCTCCCTGCCTCCCGCCCTCCAACATCTCGCCAGGACCTCACTGGCGATCTCATCTGTTCAGGCTGCTGTGACAAAAAACATCAGAGTCTGGGGGCTTACACAGCAAGTATTTATTTCTCATAAGGGTGAAGGCTGGGAGTCCAAGATCAAGGCTGCTTTGATGTCTGGTGAAAGCCCACTTTCTGGTTGGACAGCTCTGTCCACACGTGGCAGAAGGGGCTACGGATCTCTCCAGGGTCTCCTTTAGAAGGGCACTAATCCCATTCACGAAGGCTCCACCCTAATCAGCTCTTGAAAGGCTCACCTCTGAACACTGTCGCCTTGGGTGGGGGGTAGGTTTCAACTGTAACTTTGGGGGGACACAAACATTCAGTCTACCAGTCAGTTCAGCTCAGTTGCTCAGTCGTGTCCGACTCTTTGCGACCCCATGAATCGCAGCACGCCGGGCCTCCTGTCCATCACCAACTCCTGGAGTTCACCCAGACTCACGTCCATCGAGTCGATGATGCCATCCAGCCATCTCATCTCTGTCGTCTGCTTTTCCTCTTTCCCCCAGTCCCTCCCAGCATCAGAGTCTTTTCCAATTAGTCAAATCTTCGCATGAGGTGGCCAAACTACTGGAGTTTCACCTTTAGCATCAGTCCTTCCAACGAACACCCAGGACTGATCTCCTTTAGAATGGACTGGTTGGATCTCCTTGCACTCCAAGGCACTCTCAAGAGTCTTCTCCAACACCGCAGTTCAAAAGCATCAATTCTTCGGTGCTCAGCTT
>SJYQ01096348.1:138380-220458 GCA_006410935.1 Redunca redunca | reverse complement strand
TGTGTGCACTTGTTTGAGAATTGGTTTAAAATTTACCTCTGATGAGTAGGCAGGCCTTTAAAGTTTCTGTGGCCTGTGTTTCATGTTGAGAAATTGTTTAAACAACACAACTATAGTGTAAAGTTAGTCTGAATTTTAAAACATTTTCCTGACTTTGAGATTCTAAGAGCATATTCTCTAAAAAATATCAAGGGGGAAACATGATGGGAAAGCTTTTAGTTAAAAGGAAAAAAAAACTTTTAGTTGCTGTAGAGCTGTGGTTCCCAGCTCTGCTGCACTTTAGAATAACTTGGGGTTTTAAAAACCTGCCAATGCTTGGAGCTAACTCAGATTCCGGTTTAACTTGTTGAGGAGCCAGGCAGTAGTGAAAAAGCTCCTAAAACCCAAGCAATTCAATTTTTATATTAATAGATAATCAAATTTCCCTATAGGTTGTTGCTTAATTTGGATTGATTTATTGCATTATAGGAAGTATAGTTTGTAGTGTCAGTATTTTTGTATTGAGTTGTTACTCTTCTGGGCTTCCCCAGTGGCTTGGCGGGTAAGGAATCCGGTTGCCTGTAATGCAGGAGACAGGAGACAGGAGACAGGGGTTCCATCCTTGAGATGGGAAGATCCTCTGGAGGAGGAAATGGCAACCTACTCCAGTGTTCTTGCTTGAAAAATCCCATGAAAAAAAGAGCCTGGCGGGCTACAATCCATAGGGAGGCTAAAGTATATTACAAAATAGAAAGTAGATTTTACAGACAAAGTAGGTGAAAAAGCAGAGAAGTAGATTAATTCTTTATGTTTTGAAATGATGAGGAATCCAAATCAAATATTGCCAGTTAAGAAAGTCTTATTCAACTGGAATACAGATAATTAAAACCTTCAGGTAACCAGGTTGATTTTGGTGGTGGTCTTATTTTTAGGGTAAAGTCAAATAAGGTGAATATTGAATTCTTTCTATTAAAAAGATTTTTTTCTCATTTTTAGATTCAGTCTCTGCATTTCTGACATAATTGATTTTCATAAATCCATGAAGCACTGCGAAATTCTTAATTGACTAAGAAAAAGTGTTTTTGTTCAACATTCTGTGCGCTAAGCATTCTGTGGAGGCTTCCTTCATCCCTCAGTAGGTAAAGAATCTGCCTGCGGTGCAGGAGACCTGGGTTCCATTCCTGGTTGGGAAGATCCCCTGCAGAAGGAAATGGCAACCCATTCCAGTATTCTTGCCAAGAGAATTCCATGGACAGAGGAGCCCGGCAGGCTACAGTTCATGGACTTGGAAGAGTTGGACATAACTTAGTGACCAAACCACTACCTGTGCTAAAATACAAAAATTTTCTACGACAGATGAAAATAATCTTCCTCGTAAACCTTTTAATTAATTAGAATGTAAATTTCCCCTAGTATTCCATTGAGTTGTGTTTAAATAGTATTTCCATGGAAACAACCTTAGAAATATATGTGTATCTACCAATATACTACCTTGAGACAAAAGGCACTCCCGCCATCAGCAAAAAGGAGCCACACCCAGTGGTTCTAGAGTTGGCTGAGTTTCCCTGTACCTTTGTATATGATGATGTGTTTTCTTTGGCGTTCTCTGTGAATTGGGAACTTTAAAAGACTGCCAGCAAGAACAAGGCATGAAAATGGTATGCTTCTGTTTTTGGGTGTGTTGCTTTTGCTCTTTAGAAAATGTGGTATTTCAAAAGGAGAATGGAAAACTCAGGTCATAACTTTACCCTGAGTCATGCACGCTGCTCAGTGAAATGTTTCCTTAAGTATAGTTAGGTTTTGCTTTTCAGAACTCTCTGGACAGTAAGGATGAGAGCTGAGGCGCACTCTGCCCCAGTGGTTTTTAACCCAGGGTGGTTTTGCCTGGTTGGGACACTTAGCAGTGCCTGGAGACATGTATGGGTCTCCCAATCAAGAGGTAGCGCAATTGGTACCTGGTGAGAAGAGGTGAGAGATGCTGCTAAATATCCTACAGTGAGTGGGATAGTTCCCCGTAACAAAGAGTTATCCACCCAAAATACCAGTGGTGCTGAGGCTGAGAAACCCTGGTCTAAACTGTTCAGTTGATCTACTAACTTCTGTCTGAATTACCTGAGATAGCAATTACTGCTTCCAAATAACTGGTTTCGTTGAGTTTATCACTGTTTTCAAATATTTGAGGAGCATTTAAACTTCTTTCCCCCATAATGCTTTTCCTGATAGAACTTGTTCCTTGAAATGTATGTTTCCCAGGGTCGGGAAGGCCACTTACAATTCAGTCGTCTCATCTGCTTCTGTTTAGCCTGTGCCGCCACGTTGTCTTCTGTCCTTTAAAAGTTCAGAAATCTAGGATGAATTAGCGTTGTAATTTGCATGGTCTCTACAAATCTTTCCCAGTAATAATTAATTTCACTTGTTAGTCTTTCGGCCATTCTATTTGTCCTTTTGGCGAAGGTGTTCAGTTGCTAAGTTGTGTTCGACTCTTTGCGACCCTACGGACTGCGGCATGCCAGGCTTCCCTGTCCTTCACCATTTCCTGGACTTTGCTCAAACTCATGTCCACTGAGTCCAGTTATACATTGATTAAATAAGCATATTTAAACCTAGTGATTAATCTGGATTAAGGTGCATATTAAAAAGGAGAGGCTAAGTCAGTGCTTTAAAAGTATTTAGAAAAAACTTCCATGTCAATTATTGGAATCCTTTATAATTATCCAAATATTTTCAACATTTCTACATACTTTGAAATGATGACTGATACAGTATTACTGTGAGCTATTTATAGCACTAATAATTAGCAGTATAATAGTTTTACCACTCACCTTTTTTTTTTTTAATTAGGTTTTAAGTTCGCTAAACTTCAGTTTTTCCTGAACTTAGGTTTATAAGTTTACTTAAATGTAAACGGATGGTCTGGGAACTGGGATCCCACAAGCTCTGTGGTGTGCCCCCTCCCCCAAAAAAGTGGATACTGAGGATAGATATGACTGGTCAGGTCATATCTTTTTATGTGTATAAAATGTCACATTTGTTGTTCATGTAAGTGAACATAATAAAGCATGAACTCTTCATATACTAAACAGATATTAATTGTTCATATAAGTGAGTGTTACTCAGAAAATGTCAACTTGGAAAATGATTGCTTTGCTAAGGGAGAAGGCATATAAGGCTACCACTTAAAGGTTTTTCTAGTACCATCCCTGGAGGTTAGATCTCCAGTATGATTCCTGAGAAATGGAAGTAATTTCACTGCAAATGGGGTGTCTCTCTCCCTTAAAAAAAACCCTCAAGTCTTTTGTGGAGTCCTTCCTGTACAAGTTGCTTTTTTTTATCATGAATTTTGATCTGTTCTTTAGCCAGGCCTATACAATTTAAGTTAAACCAAAGCATGAATAGGTTCCGTAACAAGTTTGGCCAATTTAGACATTCAGGAAGTTTTCAGTTGTTGAAGAAGCATTGAATTTTAGAGCTGGAAAATGGCTTTACCTAACTGCCTGCTTTTGTAGAAGAAACTGAGACATAGGTGAGTGAAACGATTTACTCACGCTGTTACAGTTAGTGCGAAACTGGGCCCTGAAGTCTGGCCTTTCCTGATTGTTAGGAAGGCCTCTCTCCTCTACATACTTCTTCACTTGCAGAACAATCTTTGCCAAACCAGGAGCTGAAGTTACAGAAGGAAGAAATGATAGGGTTTGGCGGTACAGTGCATATGAGTCAGGAGAGATGTGGAGGCTGAAAGGCAGAGATTTGAAAGAGTGGAGTAGCTGACAGGATTCACTTTGATGATACCAAATGACTAATGATACTATATGCAGAGTTATAAATGGTAGAGGTTTAGTCTTGACTCATTTTACTGTTGAGACTGAAGGCTGGACGTGCCCAGAATCACACAGGTTGTTAGTGGGAGAACTGGAACAGGAACTTGTCCTCTGACTCTTACACCCATTTATTTCTATGTAAGACTCCTCCGAGAGTGGGCTGGTGGTGAATATCCAGGTGAATGTGGGCCTGAGGCAGTTGCACATGTGGACCCAAGTGCAGGTTAGAAATTAATGAAGTTGCATCACCAAAATAGAGGGTGTAGTGAAATTAATTAATTAATGGGCTTCTCTTGTGGCTCAGCTGGTAAAAAATCCGCCTACAATGCAGGAGACCTGGGTTCGATCCCTGGGTTGGGAAGATCCCCTGAAGAAGGGAAAGACTAGCCACTCCAGTATTCTTGCCTGGAGAATTCCAGGGACTGTCTAGTCCATGGGGTTGCAAAGAGTCAGACACAACTGATTTCACTAATTTCAGTGAAATTAATGAGTAGAGACCTCAATCAGGGAGAGGATGAGAACTGCACAAGGCTAAAGCAGGGCATTGGTGGGTATCACAGGCTGAAAGAGGTTGATAAGAGGCTGGAAGGGAAGGAGGAATGGGCACTGTTGTAGAGTCCAAAGCTTTTAAGAAGTGTTAGAAGTCGTGGGCCAATGTGTTTTATCATAGGTTAGGGTTGAGTGGGAATCAAGAAAGGCCTATTGCATTTGGCAGGTGAGGTCACTGATGGGCTAGAGAGTGGTTTCAACAGAGAGACTGAGAGGAAAGTCAGATGGCAAGGTGATGAGAAGGGAATGGGTAGATGAGTGCATGAAGACAGACTTGAAGGAGGCTGACAATGACAGAAAGGAGACTGGGAGGAGGAAGGGAAGAAAGTGATTTTACCGCAGTTCTTTGCATGTACTGTTAGATTTAGTGTTCACGATATTAGGGAGCTATTATTCTCTGGTAGGCGCTGGGCCTGAACGTGACAGTTTTGTTACTCCCCAGGAGCCCATTACAATATAAAGTAATGAGTGGAATAATCAGTGAAGGTCGCTCAGTGGTGTCCGACTCTTTGAGACCCCATGGGCTATATATAGTCCGTGGGATTCTCCAGGCCGGAATATTGGAGTGGGCAGCCTTTCCCTTCTCCAGGGGGATCTTCCTAACCCAAGGATCGAACCCAGGTCTCCCGCATTGCAGGTGGATTCTTTACCAGCAGAGCACAAGGGAAGCCCCAAGTAGAATAATAGTATGTGCTAGTAGTCTTTTTTTAATTAATTAATTTTAAATTGAAGGATAATAGCTTTGCAACATTGTGTTGGTTTCTGCCATACATCAGCATGAATCAGCCATAGGTATACATATGTCCCCTCCCTCTTCAACCTCCCCCCCACCTCCCAATAGTATTTACTAGTAGCAGAAATGGGAAAACAGGTTCATTTGATTGAGTCCATAATATGTGTCATACGGGCTTCACAGGTGGCCCAGTGTTAAAGAATTCACCTGCTAAGGCAGGAGCCACAGGAGACCTGGTTTTGATCCCTGGGTTGGGAAGATCCCCTGGAGAAGGAAATGGCAACCCAGTATTCTTGCCGCTCGTGGGGTTGCAAAGAGTGGGATGTGACTGACCACGCTTGCAGTTTGTGTCAGACACTGTTGCTTTGAGATGGTATTAATTTTATAAATAAATGGAACTACAAATGGTTAGATGTTTATCCACAGTCACGTTGTGACTAAGAGGTGGAGTTTGCTTGTTTATTATGCAAGTGTTTACTGGATGCCTCCTCTCTGTGGGCACTGTTCTGGTTCTTGGGGGACATAGCATTGAACAAAAGAGACAAAATTTTCTGTCCTCATAGATCTTACGTTCTGGAGGTGAGAGAGTAAGGATTCAAGCCCTGTGGACTCTCTTGATTGCTTTTTAGTGTAAAGTGATGGGCTGTGAGAGGACTGGGTGGGAGGTCAGGCCTGAGGGAGGGTGCAGGTGAGTTATGAAGGACGAGCAAGTGTTTGCTGGAGTGGAGTGGAAGGCACATTTCAGGTCGTGGAAACAAATAGTTGAATAGGCTGTATATTTGAAATTTTGAGATTAGAACAGCACTTGGATCCTAACTTTCTCCTAGGAGGAGTATAAATTTACCTGGGAGGATGAGGAGAATAAAGAATTAGAGAAACTAAGGCAGCAGGGTGAATGGTGAAAGGCTTTGACTTACAGAATTAAGATTTCAGCTTTGAGCCATCAATCCATAAAATGTTTTTGATAGTTTTGTTACGTAGTTGCTGTCATGTTATATTTATGTACTGTAATGAAGGTGTTCAGCCCTAGGGAATGAGGTGACAATTCAAAGCAACACTCTGGGGATGTTGACTTGAATGATCAACCTGATAGGCTGGGAATGTTGGAAGCTGGCATGGCTAAAGGAGAGGGCCCTGAGGTTTTGATTAAGGGCTTTACGGGATTGGGGGGAATCTGAGATGCAAAGATAAAGGAGCAAAGGATATTTACATGATACCTAAAAATAAGATTTTTACTTGGATGATCAATAATATAGTTTTATTGTCTTAGGAAGTGAGAGATAAAGATGGTATGGTGAAAAGTGAGTACCTGTGTTTGAATTACTGATGTGTATAGTTCAAAATGATTTTTCCCTTAAGTGGACCCAAACCAAGATCTTTTAAAGTCCTGTGTGCCTAGTGTATTGTTAGAGAGATGCATGCAGGATCTCCCCAGCTCCCTCAACTAAATATAGCCTGGTTCTCTTCCTTTTCACTTTACTATAAGCAGAAAGAGGAAGAGATGAGGAAAGGTTTTATCTTTTTTTTATTTAAACTGTCCTTAGTGGTCTTCATCTTTTCTTGAATTGCAGTTCATTGCGTACAACTGCATATGTTTCTGTCACGGAATTTTTCTATCTTGTTTGTAGTCCAGGTAACGTTATCTTCTGTGCCTGTTGCCCTGACAGTACCACCTGCATGCTTAGGGTGGTAGCTTTCGACTATATTACATACATTTCATTCTTATTTAACAGTTGTTTATTGTGTGCCTGCTTTCTGCTGGAAATTCACATTGCTCAGGAAACTTTAATGGTGAAATAGATGAAATGGAAAGAACCAGTACCATGAAGTTAATTGTGAAGTCCTGGAGGACTCGGTTTGGCTGTCTCTCATAGACCCTCCAAGTAAGTGATTTAAACAAGGTAGAAATTTTCCTTTCGTGGGAAAGTGAGCCAGCAGTGGCAGTTTTGCGACACTAAGTCCTCAGCCCTGCCTCTCTCGTTGCTCTGATATTCCTGAGGTGTTACCCTCACACGCCTGGTCCAGGGTGACTTGCTCCTGCTTTTGCATTTAACCAGCAAGAAGGGGGAAGATGCATGATCTGAAAGTTGCTGTGTCATCTCCAGTCAGAACTTAGGCACATAGTGATACCCTGCATACAGGGTTGGTTTGGAAGTGTGTTTCTTCTGAGTATTTATATGCCTAGCTAAAAATATTACCATAGCAGCAGGAGGAAAGTGGATGTTGGGGGAGCAACCAGCCATCTCAGGGACTTTGGTACTGCCTTGAGTATTGCGCAGCACTTAACCCCGTGCCTTATCCATAAGTGAATAAATTGTTCTCATTTCTTCTTTTATATGAAAGATTGAAGGTCTTCATGCCCTGGATTCACCTGCTGTTATGTCAGTAAGAACTCCGAAAGGTTATTGACAAAAACGTTTCCTTTTTGTAATGGGAAATAATGGGAAAGAAAAGTGTTAGTATCTGTGTATTATGATGCCAGCATGACGTTTAATCTGTAGTTATAGGTTGTTTTCCAGTAGTTCGCAAAGAAAGTGTAAAATGGCCAGCCTTTTGTTGCTGTCTGATACTGTAAGTTTAACAAATGAGCAGCCAGTGCTTACTTGAAGGGTAGAGTCTGGCAGTCAGGCTGTTTTGTCTACTTTGCCTGCTATGATCATTCAGCCTTTAGTGCTTCCCAGATGAAAGGGTTTCTGGGACCATATGTATGATTTTGGCCGTATCTACCTACCTCTACTATGCTCAACTTAATATTTGTTTTTCAATTTATTTTAAATTCATTAGTTTTTTTTTTTTTTAACTTAGCCTCCTTCTAAGCAATAATCCACTAAAACATGGTTTTGTTTCCTAATTCAGTTCAGTTCAGTCACTCAGTCGTGTCTCACTCTGCGACGCCATGAATCGCAGCACGCCACGCCTCCCTGTCCATCACCATCTCCCGGAGTTCACTCAAATTCATATCCATCGAGTCGGTGATACCATCCAGCCATCTCATCCTTTGTCGTCCCCTTCTCCTCCTGCCCCCAGTCCCTCCCAGCATCAGGGTCTTTTCCAATGAGTCAACTCTTCGCATGAGGTGGCCAAAGTACTGGAGTTTCAGCTTTAGCATCATTCCTTCCAATGAACACCCAGGACCGATCTCCTTCAGAATGGACTGGTTGGATCTCCTTGCAGTCCAAGGGACTCTCAAGAGTCTTCTCCAACACCACAGTTCAAAAGCATCAATTCTTCGGCGCTCAGCTTTCTTCACAGTCCAACTCTCACATCCATACGTGACCACAGGAAAAACCATAGCCTTGACTAGATGGACCTTTGTTGGCAAAGTAATGTCTCTGCTTTTCAATATGCTGTCTAGGTTGGTCATAACTTTCCTTCCAAGGAGTAAAAATTTCATGGCTGCAATCACCATCTGCAGTGATTTTGGAGCCCCCCCCCAAAATAAAGTCTGACACTGTTTCCCCTGTTTCCCCATCTATTTCCCATGAAGTGATGGGACTAGATGTCATGATCTTTGTTTTCTGAATGTTGAGCTTTAGGCCAACTTTTTCACTCTCCTCTTTCACTTTCATCAAGAGGCTTTTTAGTTCTTCACTTTCTGCCATAAGGGTGGTATCATCTGCATATCTGAGGTTGTTGATATTTCTCCCGGCAATCTTGATTCCAGCTTGTGCTTCTTCCAGCCCAGCATTTCTCATGATGTACTCTGCATATAAGTTAAATAAGTAGGGTGACAATATATAGCCTTGACGTACTCCTTTTCCTCTTTGGAACCAGTCTGTTGTTCCATGTCCAGTTCTAACTGTTGCTTCCTGACCTGCATACAGATTTCTCAAGAGGCAGGTCAGGTGGTCTGGTATTCCCATCTCTTTCAGAATTTTCCACAGTTTCTTGTGATCCACACAGTCAAAGGCTTTGGCATAGTCAATAAAGCAGAAATAGATGTTTTTCTGGAACTCCCCTGCTTTTTTGATGATCCAGCGGATGTTGGCAATTTGATCTCTGGTTCCTCTGCCTTTTCTAAAACCAGCTTGAACATCTGGAAGTTCACGGTTCACGTATTGCTGAAGCCTGGCTTGGAGAATTTTGAGCATTACTTTACTAGCGTGTGAGATGAGTGCAATTGTTTGGTAGTTTGAGTGTTCTTTGGCATTGCCTTATTCATAATTTCCTAATATTCATTAAATACCCAATTTAGAATCTGCTTGCTAATGCGGGAATCATGGGGTTTGATCCCTGGGTCGGGAAGATCTCCTAGAGAAGGAAATGGCAATCCACCCTAGTATTCTTACCTGGAGAATTCCATGTGGTCCATGGGATCACAAAGAATCGGATGTGCCTTAGCAACTAAACAGCAGGTGTCTTGTTAACTGCCTAAGGACATCTCCTTTAGTGAGGGAAGTAGTGCTTTGCTTCATTTCATAGGCTCCACTGCTGCTTTTTTTTATAAACTTTCCGGAAATCCACATAGCTAAGTGGCTCTGAATTTCAAAGAATATCTTCGTGTTTCTAACTCTAGAAGAGAAACTACGAGTTAGTGTTAATTTTGAGCTAAAGAATTGCTTGCCTCTAAAACCTTGACTAGATTTTTAAGAGTGATCTGCAAAGCATAGTCGCCTACAGATCTTTTCAAGTTTTCTCCAGGACTTGTTGGGCCTGTTACTTTGTAGGCCTTAGTTTCTTTATTTTTAAAATGGAGCGGTATTATTTACTTCGTAGAGTTCTAAGGAGTAAGTAAAATGATGTATGTGAAAGGCTTGGCAGTGGCAGGTGCCCTTTCTACTCTTGGTGGACTGGTTTATTTTCAGTTTGGGACCATTTGGAATGAAGCTGATGTGAACACTCTTGTGTATATGTTTTTTGATGGATATACACATTTACTTCTCTTAGGTATATACCTAGGAGTGGAATTGGCTGGGTCATAGTTATGTTTAGTTTTAGTAGTTACTGCCTAACAGCTTTTCAGAGCGGTTCTATTCCCATCAGAGTGTATGAGCATTACAGTTGTACCATTCTGATGGGCAAGCAGTGGTATTTCCTTGTGGTTTTGATTTACATTTTGTTAAGTAATGGTATAGAACCTTTTTGTATGATTATTGGCCACTTGGATATCCTTTTTAAATGAAATGCCTGTTCATAATCTTTTGCTTATTACTCTTCTTAAAGGTGGAATAGTTGTCTTTTTTTGGGGATTTCTGTAATGATTCTGGTTATGAGTCCTTTGGATTTAGGTGTTAAAATATTTTCTTTTAGCCTGTAACTTGCATTTTTACTCCCTTAATGATGTCTTTTAATGAACAAAATTCTTAATTTTAATGAAGTCTAATTAATTTCTCTTTTTTATTTTCTTTTATGGTTGGGTGCTTTTGTGCTGTTTAAAAAGTTTTTACTCTTCCATGCTAAAAATACATATATATGAAACTTTTTTTTTAATCTCTATAACAACATAGGTGATGCTATGGAGAGTGGAAAGCCTGGTCCAGTGCAGGTTGTTTTGGTTCAGAAAGACCAACATTCCTTTGAGCTAGAAGAGAAAGCCTTGGCCAGCATCCTCTTACAGGACCACATCCGAGAGCTTGATGTGGTGGTGGTGTCGGTGGCTGGTGCCTTCCGCAAGGGCAAGTCCTTCTTTCTGGACTTCATGCTACGATACTTATATTTCCAGGTAAGGTAGAGTTATTTCATTTCAAATTAGCAAGTGGAGACTTCCGTGTCCACAAGAGCAAACTCACCTCATGAATTATCATTGATGTGTAAAGTTACTTGAATAAGTTTTAATGGAAATTTCTTATTTCTCCTATAGAAGGAAGGTGGCCATTCAAACTGGTTAGGTGACCCAGAAGAACCGTTGACAGGGTTTTCATGGCGAGGGGGCTCTGACCCAGAAACCACTGGAATTCAGATCTGGAGTGAGGTTTTCACTGTGGAGAAGCCAGGTGGAAAGAAGGTAAGGAAGAAAAAGACTTACAAACTAACAAACACAGTGAAATGAAAACTTGGATGTATAGTCTGATAATCCAGTTAAAATGATTTGTATCAAAATGATATAAGTTCAAGATTTAAAAATAATGCACGAATGCAGTTTAAAAGGCCAGTGGTAACAGAAGGCTTCTAACATGACCTAGTCCTCCGTCTGCTCATTTTCACTTCCCAGAGGCTGATGCTTTCAGCTGTTCAGAAGTTGCTTTACACTCGTACATCTGTCAGCATTCACTCCACCCACCCCTCCGGCTGCCAGCCGCTCATCTCGTGAGCCCCCTAAGCTTCAGTTGTAGAGCTTCTCCCCAGATTTCTTTGTGAGGCTCAGCTGGGGCAAGGTATATGTCTCTTCAAGTGGAAAGAGAGAATTTGGGGTTACGATTGTTTCTTAAATAGACTTTAACCCCTTCCTTCTGTTTTCAGTCTCACCCTAAAGCCTGTTTCCACGGTTGTTTGTGCCTCTCATTTTTTGAGTTTTTCCAAGGCTTAAGATTTTGTATCTCCCCTTTACGTTGTTCAGTTTCAGCCTTTTCCTTGATGTTAAGTTATTAACTATTTTGGGAGATGGAGAATTGATGCATGACTCTTGATCACTGTTTCCACAGCTTCTGTTTTATTTTATGAATTTCCTTATTATTTCTTTAAATATTTTGTTTCTCTGTTTTAGTGAAGTTTCAGGAGAAAGGTATATTAGGAAACCCTCTAATTTTTTTTTCAATGCTTAGATATGCATACAAAAAAATGTCTAGCAAAATAGGGAGATTTTTACACTTTTTTTTTTTAAAGGAAGAGAATGTAGAGGAATCCCTGGCAGTCCAGTGACTGGGGCTCTGTGTGATCACTGCCGAGTGCACATGTTTGATTCCCGGTCAGAGAACTAAGATCCCATAAGCCGTGGGGGCGAGGGGGTGGGTAGGAAGAGACTGGAGGAGAATGAGGATTTTTTTGAAATATAACGTTAGAAACTTTTGCTTGGAGGAATCTTCAGATACTATTTTGTCCATTCTTTAGTTTTTTAACAGCTTAAAAGATGCAATTGGTATTCCATTTCTCCCCTCCCAACTTTTGAGCTTTTGTCATATATTTTACTATAATAACATTGTTTTTATTTTTATTTATTTACGTTTAAATGTTCAGTTATCTTTTAAAGATATTTAAATAATAAGAAAAAAGCCATGTACTTACACATGCAGTTACCATTAACTGTACTTCACTTTCTGCGTCCAGATTTCTGTTTTTTGTGTTCATTTTTCCTTCTGCTTGAAGGACTTCCTTTAATAGTTCTTGTAGCGTTACTCTGCTGCTGCGGAATTCTTTGAGTTTTCGTTCTGTGTCTGAAAATTATTTCACCTTTGTTTTGAAAATAGTTATGCTGGGTATAGAATTCTAGGATGGGAGTTTTGTCTTTCAGTGCTTCAGAGATGTCAGTCCCCTCCCTTTTTGCTGACATTGTTTCTGCTGAGAAATCTGTTGTTATCCTTATTTTTGTCTCTGTTTAGTGTGTCTTTTTTTGTCTGGTTGCTTTAAAAATTTTTTTCTTTATCATTTTTTTTAGCAATTTGATTATGACATGTCTTTATGTATTTCCCTTTATGTTTCTTGTGTTTGAATTTTTTTGAGCTTTTTGAATCTGCAGGTATAAAATTTTTATAAAATTCAAACATTTGGGGGGGGGGGCATTGCTTCTTCAAATGTTTTTTTGTCCCTTATCCTCTTTGGGGAGTCCTGTTACATTTATGTCAGTCTGCCTGAAGTTGTCCCATAGCTCACCGATGTCCATCATTTAAAAAAATTTTATTTATCTATTTCCTTTTGGATAGTTTCTGTTACTAAGTCTTCTAGTTCACTAATCTTTTAAGTCTGTTGTTAATCCCATCTAGTGTATTTTTTCTTTATTATTTATTTTTACTGTACTGAGTCTTAATTGTGGCTCACAGGGTCTTTGTCATGGCATGGGGGCTTCTTTGTTGCGGTATACATGTGGTGTCTAGTTTCCTGACTGGGGATTGAACCCAGGCCCCCTCCATTGGGAGTGTGGAGTCTTACCTGCTGGACCATCAGGGATGTCCCTCATCTAGTGTATTTTTCATTTCAGACATTGAGATTTTCCTCTTCAGAAGTTTATTTTAGGTCTTTTTTTTTTTTTAATGTTTTTTATGCCACTTTTTGAGTGTATGAAGTACAGGTATACAGAATACTGTTTAAGAGTCATTTTCTGTTTTACGTCTGTGACAGTGATTTTTTCTCATTTGGGTGATATCTTTGCATGCTCATTTGGGTGCACGCCTGCAAACTTTTGGTTGGATGCCAGATGTATGAATTTTAACTAGTTGGATGCTGGATATTTTTGGATTCCCATAAAATAGTTAGCTTGTTATATGGGATGCATTTAAGAACTTTGGAAGCTGATGGATCCCTTTGGGTCTTGCTTTTGAATTTTAGGGTTTGTTAAAGGAGACCGCTGTATTTAACCTAGAGCTATTTGTTCTTTACTACTGAGGCAAGACTTCAGAATTACAGGGCTTTTGTAGTCTGACTGGAGGGAAGAGGTGCTGTTTTTGGCTCTCTGTGAACAGTGGGTACTCTTCCCTCTAAGCCTTTTGAATGGCTCTTTCTCCAGCATCAGGTAATTTCCTTATTCACATGAGCTTGTTAAGACTCAGCTGAACACTTGATGGGGACTCTCTGCGTTCCATGGTGTTCTTTGACTCTGTAGCCCTCTCCTCTCAGGTGCTGCCTAAGAGTCCCGTTGCCTTGGTCTCCCTGACTCTCAGCTGTATTTTCTCAACTCAGGGACTCTGTAGCTCTGCCTGGGTTCCCCCTCCCTGTGCCTTAGCCAGTTAGCTGTGTCACCTGCAGGGCTGACCTCATCTGTTTCCTTCCTCTCAAGGGTCATTATCCTTTGTTACCTGATGCCCAGTGTTTTGTAACTGTTGTTTCATAAAGTGTTAGTTGCTTAGTCATGTCTGACTCATTGTGACCCCATGGACTGTAGCCCACCAGGCTCTTCTGTCCATGTAATTCTCCAGACCACAATACCAGAGTAGGTTACCATTTCCTTCTCTAGGGGATCTACCCAACCCAGAGATTGAACTCCGAGTCTCCCGAATTCAGGCAGATTCTTTATTGTCTGAGCCGCCAGGGATAGTAATCATCAAATGAATATGTTGTATTTTATTTACCTATTTCCCTATTGGTGGGCATTTAGATTGTTTTTTTTTTTTCATTTTGTAATCCCTGCTATAGTGAACAACCTGAAAAATGTTTTTGTGAGTAATGTGCAAGCATGTCTCCAGGCCACAGTTTTTTGAACTTGTCCATGACCCAATAAAGAGTAGAGAAATCAATTTATTGCTTATGACCAGTTTCTTTTTTTCAGATTAGTTATTCATTTTATTTTTTAAAAATTAATTAATTTTAATTGGAGGCTAATTACTTTACAATATTGTGGTGGTTTTTGCCATACATTGACATAAATCAGCCATGGGTGTACAGTTCAGTTCAGTTGCTAAGTCGTGTCCAACTCTTTGCAACCCCATGGACTGCAGCACGCCAGGCCTCCCTGTCCATCACCAACTCCCGGAGTTTACTCACACTCATGTCCATTAAGTCGGTGATGCCATCCAGCCATCTCATCCTCTGTCGTCCCCTTCTCCCGCCTTCAGTCTTTCCCAGCATCAGGATCTTTTCAAATAAGTCAGTTCTTCGCATGACGTGGCCAAAGTATTAGAGTTTCAGCTTTATCATTAGTCCTTCCAGTGAACATTCTGGACTGATCTCCTTCAGGATGGACTGGTTGGATCTCCTTGCTGTCCAAGGGACTCTCAAGAGTCTTCTCCAACACCACAGTTCAAAAGCATCAATTCTTCGGCGCTCAGCTTTCTTCACAGTCCAACTCTCACATCCATACGTGATCACCGGGAAAGACATAGCCTTGGCTAAATGGACCTTTGTTGGCAAAGTAATGTCTCTGCTTTTTAGTATGCTGTCCAGGTTGGTCATAACTTTTCTTCCAAAGAGTAAGTGTCTTTTAATTTCATGGCTGCAATCACCGTCTGCAGTGATTTTGGAGCCCCCCCCAAAATAAAGTCTGTCACTGTTTCTACTGTTTCCCCATCTATTTGCCATGAAGTGATGGGACCAGATGCCATGATCTTAGTTTTCTGAATGGTGAGTTTTAAGCCAACTTTTTCACTCTCCTCTTTCACTTTCATCAAGAGGCTCTTTAGTTCTTCTTCACTTTCTGCCATAAGGGTGGTGTCATCTGCATATCTGAGGTTACTGATATTTCTCCTGGCAATCTTGATTCTAGCTTGTGCTTCCTCCAGCCCAGCGTTTCTCATGATGTACTCTCATATAAGTTAAATAAGCAGAGTGATAGTATACAGCCTTGACGTACTCCTTTTCCTATTTGGAACCAGTCTGTTGTTCCATGTCCAGTTCTGTTTCTTCCTGATGTGCATACAGATTTCTCAAGAGGCAGGTCAGGTGGTCTGGTATTCTCATCTCTTTAAGAATTTTCCACAGTTTGTTGTGATCCACATAGTCAAAGGCTTTGGCATAGTCAATAAAGCAGAAGTAGATGTTTTTCTGGAACTCTCTTGTTTTTTCAATGATCCAGCAGATGTTGGCAATTTGATCTCTGGTTCCTCTGCCTTTTCTAAAGCCAGCTTGAACATCTGGAAGTTCACGGTTCACATACTGTTGAAACCTGGCTTGGAGAATTTTGTACACAGGTGTTCATGTACATGGGTGTACATGTATCCCCCATCCCGAGCCCCCCACCTACCTCCCTCCCCATCCCATCCCTCTGGATTGTCCCAGTGCACCAGCTTTGAGTGCCCTGTCTAATGCATCGAACTTGGACTTTTATGACCAGTTTTTTAAAAATAAGAACTAGAAAATATTAGAGTATATATAGTACAGATAAAAATTAAGTTTCAGCTTAATGCATGTGCATATTTGATTGTAATATAAAATATATTTCTTACTGTGGGTTCTAGTGAAAAACATTGGAAAGTCTCTTAAAAGTGGAATTACTGGGTCTGAGAATACCCATTTCCTCTATTTCTCACTGTTGTCAAACTGTTCCTGAAGGTCGTTAAGGCATTTTACTGTTCCACTACATGATATATGAATACCATTTCCCTCCAAATATCCAGCACTTCAAGTGTACATATGACTCCCACTCCTCAAAGAGCTTCTTTTTCCCTCTAGTTAGCCTCATTTTTATTATTAGTAGATGTTATGATTTTCTTTTTCATTGAAATATAATTTGCCTACAATAAAATCCATCCTTTCAAAGTGTGTAATTCAGCTATTTTTAGTACACTCACAAGACTGTAAGTATTACCATGTAACACCAGAACATTTTCATCACCCCCCAAAAATAACTCGGTCACATCCCTTTTCCCTCTTCTCCCAGCCCCTGGCCACAACCGATCTCCTTTCCTCTTCATGTTTGCTGTTTCATACAAATGGAATCGTATAAATATGGGTCTTTTGTATGACCTCTTCCAGCCATCCCACTGCCCTCAAGGCCCTACCATGATGTAACATGTATTGAGACCTGACTTATTTCCATGGTAAAATAATCCAGTGTATGGATATGTACTCCATTTTGTTTATCCATTCATCCGTCAAACAACATTTAGCCTGTTTCTGTATCTTGGTTATTGTGAATAATGCTGCAGTGAGTAGGAGTGCAGATATCTCTTCAATTATAGGAAGTTATTTAAGGATGGTAGATACTACATCTTTTTTTTTTTTAACATTTTACATAAATCTCACTTTTAAGATGGGGCTGGGTCATTAAGTTCTTTTTGGAAAGAATGAAACTTCATGAAACCTGGTTATATAGAGTGAATGATAGCTTTGATTCTGTTGCTTTCATTTGGCATCTGTGGTGTGGTCTCTTTTTTGTAAAGATTGAAAGAAATGTTTGTTTTTCTTTTATCAGATGACCAGAAAACCCTATAAACTAAGAGAAGTATTCAGCTTTGTAGGGAAATGCCAACAAGGCCATATGTTTTATTTTTATTGGATAATGCCTGAGTTTAAACTTAGTATTTTAAATTTGTTTTTCATCAACAAAAACATCCTCAGTACTGGCTTGGAAAGTGAGCTAATTGGCTTCAACATTTGGCTGTCTTAATTGTTAGGGTGATTTTACTCTCTGATCATATTGCTCAGTACACCTCTGTTCTGTACTGTCTGTCAGAGCAGATAGTCTTTTCCAGCAAAGTTCTCTGGTCAGAAAAAAACCAAGGCATCTGAATACTTATCTTTATTAAAAAAAATCTGCATGTAAGTGGACCTATGTGGTTCAAACCCATGTTCTTCAAGGGTTAACTGTAATTGTGCTTTTCTGATAGAACCTGCAAGCATGTGCTTCCCCCTTCTCACTTTAACATATTTGTGTGTGTGTCTGTTTTATAGGTTGCAGTTGTTCTGATGGATACCCAGGGGGCATTTGACAGCCAGTCCACTGTGAAAGACTGTGCTACCATCTTCGCTCTGAGCACCATGACTAGCTCTGTTCAGGTAAAACCACTTGACTAGGAAAACATTTCGTAGAAGAAATGGGATAAAGAGGACACATCTAGTTTCAGCTCTTGTTCTGTTATCAGAATTCCTATGGTGACATGAAAATGTTCTTTTTATACTACAGATATCAGTGAAGCTCTTATAAATTCAAGAAGCAGCCAAAATTATTAATGTTTTTCCAGTTTGGTCATAATATAGTATATTCCAGGAGAAGTCTGAAAAGTGGAAGTTGAAGTTAAATCAGTTGCATTATATGGGAAATGTAGACTTGGTGTAAAAGTAAAAAAAGTAAGAAAATTATATTTTAAACTGCTGCTGCTGCTGCTGCTAAGTCGCTTCAGTCGTGTCCGACTCTGTGCGACCCCAGAGACGGCAGCCCACCAGGCTCCCCCATCCCTGGGATTCTCCAGGCAAGAACACTGGAGTGGGTTGCCATTTCCTTCTTCAATGCATGAAAGTGAAAAGTGAAAGTGAAGTCTCTCAGTCGTGTCCGACTCTTAGCGACCCCGTGGACTGCGGCCCACCGGGCTCCTCCGTCCATGGGATTTTCCAGGCAAGAGTGCTGGAGTGGGGTGCCATTGCCTTCTCTGGTATTTTAAACTATAAAGGAAGAATTATGCGATTTCAACCTTATATGCATAGTTCTCCAAAAAGACAGATAATATTACTGTTTAAACAGACCTCGTATTCTTATATGCAGACTTTTAACTGTACAAGCTTCTGTTCACTGCTTTAGACTTACTTGGTATTCATCTGAAGTAGACTAGAGTAGTATCAATCTGAATTTTTGTTTTCTAGATTTATAATTTGTCCCAGAACATTCAAGAAGATGATCTTCAACAGCTGCAGGTATGTATTCCTCATAAAAATGTTAATAATGTCATTTAAAAGTTTTAAGGCCGAGGTGCGTTTTACAACTGAGTAGTTTCAGCAAAAGATGGAAATGTGGAGGAAGGTGTGGGCTCATGGTAATCCTTCACTCTGTGTTTCTCTGATTGGAGTGGTCAGGGATGCTCTTACTGAGTTAAGCAGGGGACCAGGAAAAGTGAGCAGGTAAATCCTGCAGATATTCTCGGGGGAAAGTGGTGCAGGGAAGGAAGTAGCAGGAAGGCAGAGCGTGAGGGGGGTGTACTTGGGGGGTCCAGGGACAGCACAGAGGCCAGCGGGTGGGGTTGGAGGATGAGATAGGAGACGGGCGAGTGACGAAGTCAGAGAGGCGGGCACTCGGCTTCCAGTGATGCCCTGCTTTGTAAGGACTTGGGCTCTTCCTCTGGGTGAGATGGGAGCCATGGTTTGATCAGAGGAGTGATATTGCTTGACATGTGATAAAAGGATCATGGTGACTGTTGTGTTTAGAGTATATTTTTAGAGGTGCAGTGATGCATTCAGTGAGACTGCTTATGAACCTACTGCAATAATTCAAGTGAGGCCAAATAAATTAATATTTATAAAAGGCATAGGGTCATTGCCTGGAAAATAGTATGTGCTTAATATGTGCTAGCTGTTACTTATTAAACCTGTTACTGTTATTAGTCATTGTCCTCTCTTCTCCATAGCAGCAGTTCTTAACACGTTTTTCCTGTTTCAAATCTTCTTTGGGTATCCCAGAGTTGGATGCAGTCTGGCATGCTTCTCGAATTCTACTCCTCCCACTGACGTTCAAGAAATATATCAGAATATGAGAGTAGGGGTGTCATTTATTATAGAGATTACCTTGAATTAGTTTTAATTTATATTCCTTTAAAACTCCAAAATTTTGGCTCTTAATGTTACTATTAGCAGTTACTTGTACTTCTTAATTGGTGGTTCTACACCAGTGCCATCATTCAGTGGTTGAGAGCTGTTGCTCTGTGATACATATCCATCAAAACTTGTGTTTGATACTTTTCACCTGAAACTGACCCCTTTCTAAGCTCCTTTCTTTCACACATTTTTTGGAATACCTAATTTGTGTGAGGGCTTCCCTGGTGGATCGGTGGTAAAGAATCCACCTGCCAGTGCGGGAGACGTGAGTTTGATTCCCGGGTCAGGAAGATCCCCTGGAGAAGGAAATGGCAACCCAGTCCAGTATTTCTTGCCTGGGAAATCCCACAGACAGAGGAGCCTGGCGGGCTACAGTCTGTGGGGTCGCCAAGAGTCGGACTTGACTGAGCAGCTAAACAACAGCAACAGCAATTAGTACGAGGCGGTGGGCCAAGCGCCGTAGAGACACTGGTGTGTGATGTAGACTTGATTCTTTATGGGTTTTGTGGTCCAGTGAGAGGGTGCAGAAATGACTAGGCATGAGTGATGTGTCAGGAGGACTGCACACATGTCAGAGTGCCACAGCCTGGGTGGCTTAAGACAGTACAAATGTATCATCTCACAGTTGGGGAAGCTGGAAGTGATATGTGTATATCGTATATATACAGATTTCCTCCCGCTTCCTTAGTCATCAGCCCCGTTCCCTCACCTCCTCTTTCAGGGTAACTGGCGCTTTAATTTCTGAACCTTTCAGGGATTCTGCTGAGAGACTCTGCTTGTTACTTTTTGGCCCCTGCCTCATAGATTTCTTATTCTTAGCTGGGTGGAGAAAGCCAAAACCCAAGGCAGTTCTCGTTTGTTCTCCTTCTAGAGTGTGACAACTCTTCTTTTTCATACCCTTTCTCTTCCTCTCTGTCCTATGAGTTTATAACTTTTGCACTTCGTTTTGCTATACTTTTCAGTGCAGCTGCATGAAGAAATAGAGTAAATGTGTAAACCCTAACTTTAAAGAATTCCTTCATTGGGTCATCTGAACGGCATGCATCCTGCAGGTCTGGCACATGCTGTCCTTGGTGCTGGAGGTCCCATAGTGCACAGAGCATCCCTGCCCTCATGGACTTTAAATGCTAGTAGTGAAGACAGACACTAATCAAGATAAGTAAAGGTATAGTGTGCTAGATTGACAAGTGAGGAGAAAAATTTGAAAGGACATGGGATAGGAAATACTGAGTGGAGAAGTGTAGTGTTTTTAGGTAGATGGCCATGGGAGGCTTCATTAGGAAGGAGTCATTGGAGTAAATACCTGAAGGAGTGATGTAGCTGTTCAGGTGTTTGGGGGGAAGGACACTGCAGGCAGAAGGAGGCATCAGAACAAAGGCTCTATGATGGCAGCGCACGCAGCAAGTCTGAGGAACATCAAGGAGGGCCAGTGTGGCCAGATCACACTGTAGGGTCTGGCTTTTATTCGCAGTGAGGTTGAAGGCTTTCCAGCAGAGGCATCATGTGGTCTGACTAATGTTACGTATAACAGAGCCACTGTGGCCTCTGTATTGAGGAGAGTCTGTGGGGCTGACACGGTGAGAAGCTATAGCAATAGTCTAAGCCATGTGGGAGTTGCACATGGTTGGATTTTGGGTTTGCTAATGAATTGGAATGAGGAATTTCTGAGAGAGAAATAGTCTAGATTATTTTAAGATTTGTGACTCCTGTGGGAGTGTAGAATTTTGGTCTCATATAAGTAGTATTCAGTCTGTTAAAAGAATTATTTGCTAAAGAATAGTCATTAAAATACTTTATGTAATATTGCCTTACAAACCATAACTCTTCTTTTTTAAAGCTCTTCACAGAATATGGTCGTCTGGCGATGGATGAAATTTTCCAAAAACCCTTCCAGGTAGGCTGTTAACTGTAAATATTTAAGTCACATCTTTGTTTTAGTTCATAGATGAGCAAACTATAATCCACAGGCCAAATATGGCCAGCTGCCTGTTTTTATACGACCTGTGAGTTAGGAATGTTTTTTTTTTTACATTTTTAAATGGTTGAAAAAAATCAAAAGAGAAATAATATTTCATGGTATGTGGAAATAATCTGAAATTTAAATGTCAGTTGGCCATAGTGAAGGCTTTATTGGAACACAGCTACACTCATTTGTATTGCCTATGGCTGCTTTTTGCTACAACGGTCTGAAATATTTACTCTCTGGCCCTTTACAGAAAACATTTGCTGACCCCAGCTTTAGCTAATTGCTTTATGAGGATGAGAATGCACAGTAACCTCAGTAAGATTAAAGGATCTCTAAGCATTATTTTTTATTTTAGTTTTTTTTTCCTGTCTGATGTTAACAGATCTCATTTTATGATTAGCTAGTACTCTTCTTTTTCTTGTCCTTCATCATAGTCTTCATACTTGCCTTTTGAGCAGACCCCTGAATGTAGCATTTTCCCATCAGTCTATTTTCATCAATCTCTTCCTCTTAGCCCATGAGGACAAAAATATTAGAAGGGATATACTGACCTCACAAATGGCTTATATATATCTTTCTAGTCTTTATAGGGTTTCTAAGACATTACAGGGTAGGATTAAGTAGATAAATCCTTTAGCACATTTTCTTGCCCCTTTTGAAGAAGGTGGCATTTTGCAAAGAAGTGTTTCAATGGTTATTTTGAAAATACATTTATGCAGTTTTATAATGCGTTCTGCTCTTTTTCTAAACAGACACTGATGTTCCTGGTTCGAGACTGGAGTTTCCCTTATGAATACAGCTATGGGTTACAGGGAGGAATGTCATTTTTGGAAAAGCGTCTACAGGTAAATAGAAATATAGTCTTCTGAGGAATTACCTAAAAGTAGTGATAACTTTCTCATTTGTCTTTAGCAAATATTTAAATACTTTACTTTAAAGTATTAAAATATTAAAATATTTAAATACTTTAGCAAATTATTTAAAGGGATTCCCTCTTAGCTCAGTTGGTAAAGAATCTGTCTGCAATGCAGGAGACCTGGGTTCAATTCCTGGATCAGGAAGATCCTCTGGACAAAGAAATGGCAACCTATTCCAGTATTCTTGCCTGGGAAATCCCATGGACAGGAGTCTGGCCGGCTACAGTCCGTGGGGTCACAGGAGTCAGACACGACTTAGCAGCTAAACCACTCTCCACCACTGTATTGAAAGCAGATTATGGAAAGTTACATTGTGCGATAAATACTTAGGAATATTAATTAGCACAAACTGATATTATTCATGGTAAGGTTATAGAACCCGTGTATATAACTCACAGGGATTGCAGAGAAAAACCCCAGGCAAAAGCCCAAGCTTTGATTGCAATTTCCATTTCACAATTCACATGTGAGTCTATATGTGCTTTTGGTTTCTGGTGTGGATACAAACAGGCTTAGCCTGTTTTCCAAAATTAAAACACAGGGGTCCTTTGTCAGTTACTGCTCACTGGTGCCCACAAGCCTTTCCTTGTCCTTCGTGCCCACAAATCTTTCCTTATTCTTCCTAAGTCTTGTGTAATACTCTTTTAAGAAACTCTTTAGTACTTGTTCTTTGATAGCTCTAGGAGCCAAGCCGTAGTTAATCAAATTTATGCATTTATTGCTTCTCAGGGTTCTGAGTTTTCTCACTGGACAGCACCTGGGCCACTATGATCTTTTAGAGTTGGAAAGTCTTCTTCCCTTTGTCCTATACTAGTGAGTGTTGGTTGGGAAAAACACATGGTCGTTTGTAAATTGTTGGGATTTATTGGCAGGTAAAAGAGCATCAACATGAAGAAATTCAGAATGTCCGGAATCACATCCATTCCTGTTTCTCCAGCGTCTCCTGTTTTCTGCTACCACATCCGGGACTCCAGGTGGCCACAAGCCCTGACTTTGATGGCAAATTGAAAGGTGTGTTGCAAATGATGTTATTTATACATGTGATTTTTATCTTTGGAATTAAAAAGAGTGAACAGAAAATATCAATTGTGAATAGAAGTCCTTAACAGAAATACTATGTTCTTTTAGAAGGAAGTGTTAAGAGTCTAGTTCAGTGTTTTCCTCCTGCCTTAGTGTGACCATCAGAATTATATTATCTTAGTTTCTCCATCTGAAATGGTTGTGGTAATACCCACTAATGATCTTTCTAAGAATGATGTTGTGATTCCTGGTTTACAAGAGATAAAAATGCTAGATAAAGGAAGACTTAACGTTAGTCAGCTCATTTTTATGAAGTAAAACTAGAGTCCCAAACAAAGGTAGTATAATGCATGGCGTGGCCATTGTTTTCATCTTATTTGTGATTATAGCAAACTTGATGCTGGGTCGTGAGTTACTATCAGGAAGTGCTAACCAGACGGTAGCTTAGAGAAATCGGAGGTGGGACTCTTGGGTTCCATTGTCTTATTTTTGATCCTTCCTCACTGAAACCTTGAGTCGTTTAATGGCTGATCGTCAGTTTACCCATGGGTTTAACCAAGCACTTTTGTTTATAAATTAATTTGAGCTGCTTTTTTTGTTGTTCAGTCACTAAGTCTAGTCTGACTATTTTTGCGACCCCATGGACTGTAGCCCACCAGACTCCTCTGTTCGGGGGATTTCCCAGCAAGAATACTGGAGAAGGGTGGTCATTTCCTTCTCTAGGGGATATTTCCGATCCCCTGAGATTGAACCCACGTCTCCTGCATTGGCAGGTGGATTCTTTATCATTGAGCCACTAGGGAAGCCCATTTGAGCTTCTTAGGTTCCTAGTAAAATTGAAATAATAATAGCTGCCATTTTTAGAGGCCATTTGTATTCCCAGCTGTCAGTCTCTCCAGGCTGCTGTGACAAAATACCATAGACTGGGTAGTTTATAAAAAATAGAAATTTATTTCTCATTGCTCTGGAGGCTGGATTTCCAACATCTGAGGGCAGCATGGTCCGGTGAGGTTGTCTTTCTGGCCTCAGAACTTCTGGTTGTATCCTCTTGGGGGGAATGGGCTGGGGAGCATGGTAGGATCTCTTTCATAGGAGCACTGATCCCACCTGGCTTCATTCCCATGGCCTAATCACTTCCCAAAGGCCCCGCCTACTAATACTATCACCTTTAGGGGTTAGAATTTCAACATGTGAGTTTTGGAAGGACACGGACATTCAGACCATAGCAGCAACACTATGTGGAGTAGGAAATGGCAGCCCACTCCAGTATCCTTGCCTGGAGAATCCCAAGGACAGAGGAGCCTGGCAGGCTACAGTCCATGGGGTCGCAAAGAGTCAGACATGACTAGAGCGACTAGCACCAGCCCTGTGCTAGTTACTTTCATACTTTATGCTCCCAGTAATTCCATGGAACTGATTATTGCCTTTATCTTACAAATGAAGAAACTGGCTTAGAAAAGTTACATAACTTGCTCAGAGTACTCAGCTAGTAGGTGGTGGGGCAGAGATCCACGTCCAGATCCTTCTTGCTCAAAGCTGTAGTGTGCTAGAACAGAAGTTCTCCTGTACTGGGCAAATCACTTAGAGGATTTATACTGCTTAGTTACTAGAACTTGCCTTGTGAAGTGGAAGTTTTTTATTACTATGTATTAAACATAAAATGCATAATTTTCAATTTATGTAACTCAGTGGATTCAAGAAAGTTAATATGCTCATTCAGCTTAAGATTTACATTCCAGCTGGTCTTATTATTGCAAAAAAAAATTGAGTCTGAAAGGCTTACCTTTACCTTCTATTTGCCACCTGTGTGACGTTTTATGTGGTTGGCAACTTTCCTGAGTGGGAAACTTTCATAGCCTATAGGCTGGCAGTTCAGAAACCCAAGGTTGGGGCCTGCCTTTGGAGAGAAATCTGCTTAGGCAACACTGGTGCTGAAACAAAAGCAGTTGTGAGTGAATTCTCTGACTTGAGTAGGTGAGAAAGTTGAGTTTGTAGGTGAGGTGTTCTTTAGGATTTTAATGCTCCATTATTAGACATGCATTTACCAAATCTGAGCTCTGGTATGTTCATCACTGGAAGGGAAGCTATCCGGTGGAATCTTCACTGAAGATGTTTAAGAGAGGATGGGTGGAAGTGACTCCTCATACCTTTTGTCTTGCTTTAGGGTTTTTCAGGTTATTGGGCATCAGTTCAGTTCAGTTCAGTTGCTCAGTTGTGTCCGACTCTTTGCAACCCCATGAATCGCAGCACGCCAGGCCTCCCTGTCCATCACCAACTCCCAGAGTTCACCCAAACTCATGTGTATCGAGTCGGTGATGCCATCCAGCCATCTCATCCTCTGTCGTCCCCTTCTCCTGCCCCCAATCCCTCCCAGCATCAGGGTCTTTTCCAGTGAGGCAACTCTTCGCACGAGGTGGCCAAAGTATTGGCGTTTCAGCTTCAGCATCAGTCCTTCCAATGAACACCCAGGACTGGTCTCCTTTAGGGTGGACAGGTTGGATCTCCTTGCGAGTAACATACATAATATACAAACATGACATTCCTCCATATTATTCAACATTAAATGTTTCAGAATATTCTGTTTTAAAATTAATTTTCATGTTATTCTAGGAAACAGGAAGAGCTTTTTAAAGTTCTGTAACCTTGACTTTTGAAATTTTCTGTCATCCTTGGGTATGTATTTTATGTTAGTTTCCTAGGAACTGCTGTAAAAAAATGCCATAAACTAGATTTCCTAAAGAAATTCATCCGCTAACAGTTCAGGAGACCAGAATTCCAAAATCAGGGTGTTGTCAGGCTAGGCTCTTCCTGGAGGCTCTTGAGGGGAATCTGTCCTGTCCTTCTCTTGGTGGTTGCTAGCAGTCCTTGGAATAACTTGGTTTTTAGTTTCATCACTCTGCTCTCTGCCTCTGTGGTCACTGGCCACCTTCTCTGTGTTCTCTCTTCTTGCAAGGACACTGCTTTTTGAATTTAGGTCCCACTTTCATCCAGTATGATCTCAACTTATCACATCTGTGACGCCTCTATTTTTAAATAAGATTACATTCTGAGATTCCAGATAGACATGCATTTTAGTGGGGGATACTCCAGAGTACACAGATTTATAGGTAAGAAGGGTTTGTCACTAAACGTTAAGGGTGCTAAGCTTCATATTATAAAATAGGGAACACATTCTATATAAGCAACCTTTAGTCTTATAATTATTCACTATGCATGATAAAACTGTAAACCACATTTTTAGGGTTAAAATCCTTTTTTACTACATGGAAACGCAAGTCCCAAAGGAAGAAATACAGATGGTCAAGGCATAATTCATGAAAATATGTGTTGCCTAACAACAATCAAGAAAGTGCAAATGTGTTGGTATAAATTTGTATAGTCTGTACCACAGTAGCAGCATTGTAAATGTTCACAACTTTTGATCCAGTATTTCACTTTTAGGAAATTTTCCTAAGGAATTATGCATATATAAGTAGATAAAAATATGTGGACAAGAATAGTACCCCCTGTTGCATTATTATAACAGTGAATTATTGGAAGCAACCCAAATATATATTTCTGAGGCATTGATTCAATTATGGTAATCTCACAAAGGGATGAAAATAAATCATTTAAAAGGAAAAAATAGATAGATGGATCCATCTGTATTTACATAGAAAGATGTTCATGATATGTTGTTAAATGTGGAAAGTGCAGAGTAGCATATATTGTATGATCCTAATTATTTAAAACTGAATATTTATGAGGTTGTTTTTAAAAAAGGAAGGTTTTGAGAAATAAAAATTTCCTTTTTTTATTTCACTTTAAAAATATGTTAATAGTTTGCCCTTGTGTGTCTGTTAAGGAAACTATAGTCATTAGGAGGGTTGTTGATGAATTCTTGTTAGCTCTGCAAAGGTGTATGTATGTGGGTATTTGTAATTTTGGGGAACCTTTAAAACAAGATATTGAAGGGTTTTGAGTGAAGAGCAAATTGAGGATGTTACATTGCAAGTAGTGTGAGACTTGTGAATATTTGGCAAGTGCTTGGCTGAGAACCACACAAACTTCGTTGTGGGGGACCTTTAAGTAGAGTTGATAACATTTCTCAGAGTTAAAAAAATTACCGAGACATTGTATTTTCTCAAGCATATACTTGTACATTGACTTGGTTGAGATCCTGCAGCTCTGCTCTGTATAACCTGGATAAGACATTAGCCTGAGAATGTTTAGGGGTAATCCAGAAAAAGACCTTCATGTAGTTTTTGTAGAACATTTAAATTTATTAAGAATTGCATTCTGAAGCTGTTTCTGCAAATGTTCCCCTAATTACTTCAGGGATTGTTTTACTGGTCTTACTTTATTTTTTAAAAGAATAACCATTTATTCAGAGGTGAACACTTGCCAGACACAATCTTAGTTATGGTATAATCAGTGCTAAGCTGCTGCTGCCTACAGTAGTTAGCTAGGAGATTAGCTCATTTTTGAGACTCTTTTTCAACAGACACAGGATGACTGTCATCACCATAAAGAAAACTGTCTTCCTTTTTTATTAGAGCAGAGAGACCTAATATAGTAACTACTGAGATACTTAACTAGAAATTAAACAGAGGATCTTGTAGGGAGCAATCTCTTGGACGCCATGAGATGCTGAAATTGTCTAAGTCATGCGACGGTAGTTCTTGTCTGCTCTTAAGTCTAAAACTCATATTTTGGTACAGCTTTCATAGAAACATTAATTGCTGAGGGTTTATTAAATCTGGGTAAAACCATGGACAATACCATTTGTGGTGTCTGTAGATCCTGCTGTTTCTTGTGTGAAATGTTTCTGAAGCTCTCAGTTTTTCAGTGTGATGACCATTGAAACCTTTAAAAAAAAGTTCTTCTGAGTGGATAATGCAGTCACATGTTTTAAATACCAAAAAGGATTAAAATATATTCAGTGAAAAGTCTCTTTTTTGTAGGCTTCCAGAGTTTCTTTAGTATATGCAAAGCAAATATAAATATACATAGGATAGCATATTATTAATATGCTTATTTGTTTTTCACTTCAGGGTTTTAAAGAATTTGTCCTTTTTCTTGAAATTTTGGGGTCCCGTTTTTTCACATTATAATTTATGATCCAGTTACAGTTCAATTCTGTTCAGTCACTCAGTCGTGTCCGACTCTTTGTGACCCCGTGGACGGCAGCATGCCAGGTTTCTCTGTCCATCACCAACCTCCAGAGCTTGCTCAAACTCATGTCCATCGAGTCGGTGATGCCATCCAACCATCTCCTCCTCTGTCATCCCCTTCTCCTGTGGTCAATCTTTCCCAGGGTCAGGGTCTTTTCCAATGATCCAGTTTGGATCCAGCTGATTTTCTGAATGACTACCTATGCGTCTCAACACTGTCGAAGAGTCCAACTTGTCCTCACTGGTTGAAATGTCACTTTTATCAAATGTTAAATGTAGGGATCAACCCCTTTTTAAAGTTGGTATAGGGCCATATTTTGGTTCCATCCTGAGAGGACTATGAAATTAAGGGTATTTAGATGGAGATCGGTTATCTGTTTATTTAGGTATCTCATTAAAAAACAAATATTTTTTGATGTCAAGAGATCTTACGATTGATTATTTAAGATGGTGTAGAAATCAGTGATTAGAAGTATATGTTACTATTTAGAAAAAAAAATCTCATGCAGATTTCAATTTATGAGCCATAAGTAAACTCTGATAAAATTGAAAGCATGGGGAAAAATTAATTTTATTTGACCTCTGGAATTGGGGAAGGACTCTTTAAAATTAGAAGGAATAAAAGAAATTATCAAGAAAAAGTGCTATAGTTTTGAATAAATAATCTTATGCATGTTTATAAAAAGGCAAACAAAATGGAGAAAAATTTCAGTTATCATAGTATACATAAAGAACAATATATTTATTTACTTGCTGAAGAGTATCTAAGATAAAGGCTCTAAAAGTTCACTGAAAAGGTAGTCAGCTGATGAACAAATATGGGAGAGAGTTTGCCCTAACTAGTAATAAAATAAGTAAAAGCCAATTAAAAGAATGATCTACCATTAAATTTTTAAATATGCTATTTGATATCCAAAAGAATGCATCAGTATTACATATAAGAAAGAATACACATAATGTATATATGTAAGGTATGAAATATAATGAATACCATCAACCCACTACCCAACTTACTATGAATATCTGGAACTAGAATTGGTACACTTTCTGTAATGGACTAAACTAAATATTTTAGACTTTGTGGGCCATACAATTTTTTAGATCTACTTTGTAGCAAGAAAGCAGCCATAGACAATTGTATTAATAAATGTACATGGTTATATTTCAATAAAACTTTATTTATAAATATAGTTAGCTGTCATATTTGGCCCAAGGGCTATAGTTTTTCAGTCTCTTATCAGGAACATTATCGGTGCTGTTTTCTATATTTGTATGCTTCTTTCCTTCTGCCTGCCTCTCCACAGAAATAACTACTATTCTAAATTTTGCTTATGCTGTCTTGTCCTTGAATTAAAAAAGTTATTACTTGTATGTGAAGTGAAAGTCGCTCAGTTGTGTCCGACTCTTTGGGACCCCATGGACTATAGTCCACCTGGCCCTCTATCCATGGAATTCTCCAGGCTGGAATAGTGGAGTGGGTAGCTGCTCCCTTCTCCAGGGGATCTTCCCCACCCAGGGATCAAGCCCAGGTCTCCTGCATTGCAGGCAGGTTCCTTACCAGCTGAGCCTCCAGGGAAGCCCTAGAATACTGGGAGTGGGTAGCTGCTCCCTTCTCCAGGGGATCTTCCCCACCCAGGGATCAAGCCCAGGTCTCCTGCATTGCATGCAGGTTCTTTACCAGCTGAGCCATCAGGGGAACCCTTGTGTTTGATTCACTTAACAGTCTTTGCTAAGTTTTTTCAGTTTTGTTTTTTTGAACTTTATAAAAATGTAGTATGTGGCCAGTTTGCGTTTTCACTGTGAGCTTTATTTTTTATTTTTGTTTTCTTTTAAATTTATCTATTTTAATTGGAGGCTAATTACAATATTGTGGTGGTTTTTGCCGTACACCAGCATGAATCAATCATGGGTGTACATGTGTCCCCCCATCCTGAACCCCCTTCCCACCTCCCTCCCCACCCCATCCCTCTGGGTTGTCCCAGAGCACCAACTTTGGGTGCCCTGCTTCATGCATCGAACTTGGCACTGGTCATCTATTTTACACATGGTAATATACATGTTTCAGTGCTGTTCTCTCAAATCACCCCACCCTCATCTTCTCCCACAGAGTCCAAAAGTGTGTTCTTCACATCTGTGTCTCTTTTGCTATCTCACATATTGGGTTGTTGTCGCCGTCTGTGTGTGCTTTATTTTTAAGGCTGTCTGTATTATTGCATGTGATTGTAATTCATTCAGTTTCATTGTAGGATAACAGAGCCTTCTGTGAATATAACAATTTATTCTCAGTGGAAGCTTGGGCTTCTCCAGTTTTTTTTGCTATTATGAATAGCACTGCTATGAACATTCTTGTGGATGTGGATATATGGGACTTTCCCAGGTTATGTGCTTAAAACGCAGGATTGATGGATAATTGAAATACACATATCTTCACCTTAGGTAATGCCAAATTGTTTTCCAAAGTTCTTATTCCAGTTTACACTCCCTTCATCAGTGTTATAAAAATTCCCGTTGATCCATATCTTTGGCAACACTTGGTGTTAACAGCCATCTTAGTTTTGTTAAATTAGTGATTATAGAATAGTATCTCATTATGATCTTAAATTGCATTTCTCTGATTACTAATGGGGTTGAATATCTTTCCATGTATTTATTTCCATTCACGTTTCCTTTCCTCTGAAGTTCTTCTTGTCTAGTTTTCAATTGGGTGTTCTTTCTCTGCAATGTCAAGATTCTATATGTCTGTTTTAAGTTGTGAACCTTGCATTGTGTCTTCCATATCTTAGTTTTCTTCCTTCTTTTGCATCATCCGATCTCTCTGTGCTGTTCTTTGTTATGTTATTCAGATATATTTTTTTTCTCCAGAGGAGATTTGATCTGTGTTTGCTTCTTCGGGGAGCCAGGGGCTTACCAGCCCAGAACCATTGCAGTCCCGTTTCAGGATCCAGCTTAATTCAGGAATTATTTTTGCACAAAGTTTGTTACCCCATTGTAGTGAATGGCCTCAAACGAGCCACAGCTTCACATGTACTTAGCTCAGTGCTCTGGTTTCAGCTCACTCCCCAGCTACTCAGCCCCTTGTAGCTCTCTTTGTAGACTTTGTAGACTCTCTTTGTAGACTTCCAAGTCTACAATGGAATTTGCAGGATCTTGTTAGGAAGAAGATCCCTTCCGATTCTCTGATGTTTAGTACTGTGAGAAGCAGAAGCTACAAGATAATGATTTTTTGCCAATCAAGTCAGTAAAGGTTTTAAAAACAATAAAAATCTCGTGCGTTCATAGTAATGAACAAGCCTTCTCATATGTTGGTGATAGGAATATAAGTTGGTACAATCTTCAAAAGCAGTTAGCAATATATAAGAGCCTTAAAAAGGAAGGGGAGCGTATTTAAATGTGAATTTTGATTGTCTGATGGTGGGTTTTATGGATGGTTGTTATTTTTTTAATAGTTTTGAATATTTTCCAGAAATTTATATTTTTCTCACATACCTAGTAATTCCTCTTAGAAGGACCCTATAGAGATAAAATAACCTGAAGTTTTTTTCTGCGGAGATTTTTATGGTGATCCTTGTAGCTGGAAAAAATTTAGTAAACCACTTTTGTTTTATTCACTGCTCTATCCCCAACTCGTACAACAATGCCTGCCACAAAAAGGTGTTTCACCACAAAAAGGGTGAAAATCTGTTAAGTGAATACATAAGACTCTCCATTTTGTGAACTTGGGTTCTGCAGTGTTAGGAGTTCCTACCTTTCCTAGGCTCCTTTCTGCTTTATTTTTAGCTGATAGTTTGAATTAGTTGAATTCAGTAACTTGAATCACAAAGATGCTGGATCATATAAATCAGATTCCTTGCATTTTCGTACTTGGGCCAGCTAGTTCTCACTTTGAGGAAAGAGCTCTGTTTAATAGCTTCCTGAACCTTCTGTGGGAGCTCTACAGAAGCTGGAAAGAAGCTGTCATGTTTGCTGAAATAGTAGTCTTTTCCCTTTGGGGTGGCCCAGAGAACCTCTCTGAGGAGAGAATAGAAAATAAATATCATGAGATTCAGGTGCTTCTACTTCCTTTAACATTAAAAAAATGAACAAAAGTAAAGCAAATGGATAAATAGTGATTTATAATGCTTTTAAGGGGGAGAGTGAGGGTGTGGCAAAAGCCTGGCCTGGGAGAACCTGAAGGGTTGATAAGGATTTTCCTGAAGGTGTGTTAATGAATTTTTTTTTTAAGTCTTTTTTTTTTTTTGATGTGGACCATTTTTAAAGTCTTTATTGAATTTGTTACAACACTACTTCTGTTTTATGTTTTGGTTTTTTGGCCACAAGGCATGTGGGATCTTAGTTCCCGGACCAGGGATTGAACCCCCACCTCCTGATTGGAAGGCGAAGTCCTTGCCACTGAACCGCCAGGGAAGTCCCGTAAAATAAAAAGTAAAATTTTCTTGGACGCGTAGGGAGTAGACGTGAATCTCGCAGAGTGAAAACCAGGGTAGCAATATTCTGCATATTCTTTATGGGCTAGAGAGGACTTAATACTGCAGAAGGGAAGGAGTCCACACAGGCACAGGAGAACAAAGACGGTCAGCAGCCTGGTCACTGCCAGAAAGGGCCAGGCTCACAGTCTGGGACCTCTGCCCCTCCCTTTCAGCTAGAGATGTTGGACCAGATGGACCGAAGATGGTGCTTTATGCTCCCCTTGGCTGAATAAATCTGTTTGGCTTATTGTTTCCTTCTTCTTGGTCCTGCGGACAGACATTGCCAGTGAATTCAAAGAGCAGTTACAGACACTGATATTGCATGTATTAAACCCAGCCAACTTAATGGAAAAGGAGATCAATGGCTCAAAGGTCACCTGTCGGGGACTGCTGGAGTATTTTAAGGTAAATCTGGGGTTTTCATTATTGAAATATTTGACTTTTGGTGAAACTGATACAGGTTATGAACTAACCCAGTTCAGGTATTTTAAAGCTTGGGGGAAGTTGGAAGGCAAAGCCCCTTTTCAGACTCCATTGTCCTTCCAGGAGTGAGCCACTGGGTGGCAGTATTGGTCTAGGCACCAAATGGATGTTCTCTACACTCTCTTAGAGGAGTGGTTACTGTGGCTAAAGGAAGACTGTTCCTCACGGAAGCTGGTGTGGAGAGGAGGTGGTTAGGAAGTCGCTGTGAGTGGGAGACGGCACCTAGATGTGACGCGGCTACCTCACGGCGGATGGCCACTGCCCACAGGCAGTGGTGAGGCCAGCGTGCATGGGGAGTCTGGCGGGAGCCATAGCCTTGGTAGGCGTGTGCTGCTTTGAGAACATTTTTAGTTAACTAAAAAAATGCTAACATGCACTCAAAGGTGTGCTGTGTTTTTGCTAATTCCTGGGTGTGGATCTAGGTCTTTAGGAAAATGCAATTGTATGGTCCCTGTTTCTGAAAAGTATGCTGCAGTTAAATATGACGAATGGCGTTTTTCATAACTGTTTTTATGTTTATATTCTAAGGCATATATTAAAATTTACCAAGGAGAAGATCTGCCTCACCCCAAATCCATGCTTCAGGTAAGCAGTTCTTTGACAGTCCTGGTAGTTCCCCTTTGCTTTTTTTAAAAACCTTTTATTTATTTTTGGCTGTGCTGGGTCTTCGTTGCTGCGCAGGCTTTCTGGAGTGGGGGCCGCTCTCCGTTGCAGAGCACTGGGCCTCTTACTGCGGCGCCTTCTCTTGTTGCAGAGCCTGGGCTCTGGGGCACGCGAGTTAGTTCAGTAGTTCTGGCTCAGGGGCTCTAGAGCACGGGCTCAGTGGTTGCAGCACACAGGCTTAGTTGCCTCGCGGTGTGTAGAACCTTCCTGGACCAGGGATGGAACCTGTGTCCCCTGCATTGGCAGACAGATTCTTCACTGCTGAGCCACCAGGGAAGGTCCCCCCTTTTCATTATTCTGAGGTCTGTTCACGTTTAGCATGTTTTCACCAGTGTGACTGCTTTCAGATGTTCTTGTCTGTATTCATGGTGGTGGAGTTAAAACAGAACAGCTTCCCCCAAAAAGTATTGTACGCAGGTTAAACATGCCCCATTCCGTTAGACAAATCATTCTTCTGTTGCCTGTTGTCTATTTTCGTAAAACGTGTCCTGACTTATCTATTTACTAATCAGGTTTTTCATTTTCAGCAAGTTTTATTATCAACATTTTGATGTTTTCAAGATGTCATTTTGTGAATACATACGATTTCTGACTTACATGTGCTGAAGATAAGGTGGTTTATTGCCAAATGTTTATTTCTTTAGTAGACAAACATTTTCACAAAGGGAGTTAGCATGTGAGATTGATATTGTAAAGATAAATTTTTTCTCTTCTGAGTTACATCTATTTCTTAACATACAAAATTGAAGCAAAGGGAATATTTTCAGAGGCTTAGTTTTACGACAAAGATTCTTATGTATGAGAATTTTTTTGGCAGAAAATCTGGCAGAAAAGGTGTATTTTATTTAATCAGTTGGACTTTGTGGAAACCTGAAAAATAACAGAAAAATCATAAAGAAGGAAGAATGGGGAATAGAGTGAAACGAAACATCTATTTGGTTATTTGTGGAAGAATATTAAAAGAGAAAGAATTTATCATTTGTGGTTTCCTTTCTTAAAAGGCCACTGCTGAAGCCAACAATTTAGCAGCTGCAGCCTCTGCCAAAGATGTTTATTACAACAACATGGAAGAGGTATGTTGGACATAAGTCTTATTCTGAAATATCTAACCTGGGCAATATTTTTAACTTCAGAAGTCCAAGCTTGATCCTGCTTAGTATATCTTATGTGGATGAGGCAACATTCAGGTTATCCTGGTTATTGGGGCCTTTTAATTACGACCCTTTCTAAGCAAGACTTTCTTAGAGTGTCACTGCTCTCGCTGATCAACATCATCCTGGTTAGTAAGTGTGCTTTTCAGAAGAATTGAACCCAGACTTTTATTGATCTTAGTCATCATTGTAAAGTTCGTTTCTAGTATCTTAACATTTTCTAAGCTTTTCAGCGTTCTCACTTCTTTTGTTTGGCACTTGTTTCTGAAGGATTCTTTACCGCGTTCTGTCTTTATTCTTGTCAGGTTTGTGGGGGAGACAAGCCTTATTTGTCTCCAGACATTCTAGAGGAGAAGCACTGCGAATTCAGACAGCTTGCTCTGGACCATTTTAAGAAGACGAAAAAGATGGGTGGGAAGGATTTTAGCCTTCGTTACCAGCAGGAGCTGGAGGAGGAGATCAGGGAACTCTACGAGAACTTCTGCAAGCACAACAGCAGCAAGAACGTCTTCAGCACCTTCCGAACCCCCGCTGTGCTCTTCACGGGCATCGTGGCTCTGTACATTGCCTCCGGCCTCACTGGCTTTATTGGTCTTGAGGTGGTGGCCCAGCTGTTCAACTGTATGGTTGGACTGCTATTAATAGCGCTTCTCACCTGGGGGTACATCAGGTACTCTGGTCAGTATCGCGAGCTGGGCGGTGCCATTGATTCTGGTGCAGCGTATGTTTTAGAGCAGGTAAGTGGTGCCAGCCCAGGAGGCTGACGGTTGATAACAGAGAGATATCCGTGCTTCTGTTGTAAAATATCTCCATTTGGAAGAGTTCAATAGTGATAGAAGGCATGAGAAATAGGCCTTTTTTTTGATAGGCCTTATGTTTTATTATTGTTCTTTAGGATGTTAATGTTTATTCCTAATATTTTGTTTCCATGCTTAAAACCTGCTCATTAATGCAAAAAACTTTCCAAGTTAATATACATTGTGTTCTTCATGGGAAACTTTTGAATACGTGTTCATCGGACATAATTCCTGTGTGATTATCTCCTACATCCAAGGTTAGTTTGCTTCACTGAAAGTCGTGAGCTTTGAAAAATATGAATTTAGCGAAATGTTCTGGTTTGAGATCTGCCAGTGGATGGCGTCTCTTTCACTTAAATTGCTTCATCAGACCAGTGGCTCTTGACATTGACATGATCTTCAGGTTTACAGATTTGAGACTCTGCTTTGTTTTTCTGAGTAGCAGGAATAGATCAGTTAAGTTAGAAGCTTGTGGTGGAGGCTGGCGAGCTGCCCACCCACTAAAGGTTCAGCTGACCTACTTTCTGGGGCATCAGCAGCCGCCACAGGCTCCCTGACCCCTGCATTTTCATTCCCTGATTTTCTGTCTCAGTGTAGACAGAGATTTTTGAAAGTTTGTTTGTAATGGCTTGTTCTTTTGACACTGCTGTAATTTTATTAACTGACATGTTGAATAAATGGACTTTTGCAGGCCACTTCTCACATCGGTAATTCCACTCAGGCTGCTGTAAGGGATGCAGTTGCTGGGAGACCACCCTCGGATAAAAAAGCTCAGTAGCATCCTAATGAGAGGATCAGATGAGAACCCTTCTAGCTCCCTCTGATTTCTGGGCTTCTGCGACGGCCACAGGCCCAGGTCTCCAGGAACACAGACCCGGGACCATCTGGGAAGAGCCAAAACACGGCACTAATAAATGAACAGACCTCTCCTGTGGTTTCAAATTCTTAAACACACTTCCGTTTCTCTTGGAAGCATTTCTTTTCCTTGCTGGTATAGATCCAAGCTTGTGTCTGTTTTCTTATTACTCTCTGCTTTGTGCACTTTATGGGGGAGAAAGCTAAAAGAACAATGGAAATGCGATTTTAAGTCCTTTATGTGCCGCTTAGTGCCTTTTAAGATTGAACCCATGCTTTCGAGGACTTGATTGGGAGGAAATTGAGGACATGCACATGAAAGATGCTGTTTTGAGATGAACTGTCTGTTTGTTTGTACCGTACTCTTTTGAGAAGGATTCTTTTTTAAAAAGTTTACAAAACTTGGCAAAAGCTTCAAAACTAAAGACTGACTAAAAATGATGCTATTACAGTTTTTAAATCTTATGATATTAGAGAATTGTGTTTGCCACCTAATATGGACAAATTGTATTTAAGTGTACCATACACTGAAATTTAAGGTCTGTTTCCTGGCAGGCTGGCAGTTTTGTTAGAACATATTCTGGTTTTTTTGTTTTTGTTTTTTTGTTCATTCATTCCTATAGCTTCTTTCTAGAAAAGAGGCAAACATGCCTTGAAAAACCAGAGCTGCTCATAATAAAAGGAATGAGTTTAATACTTTAAGGAAAAAACTTGAGTTTAAATGAACCATGTGACCTCTGATAAGTCATCTGAACTTGTGCCTTGGTCAGACTCGCTGATTGTAGGTTTATAACACGTATGTGTATTGTACATAACTCACACACAGTTGTCGTTCATGAGAACAGAACTTTACCGAGGGCTAGAGGGAGGATTTTTACCAAACATGCTGCCTTTAATTGATGTCCTGTTTCATGTGGCGTAGCAGTATATCAGGTCTTTACCCACAATGTTTATTTGTAGTCTCCTGTTCGCAGTCTGATATTTTTAATAATGAAGCTAAAACTGTCAGTTTTATTTAGTGAATCATCCTTTATTTAACTTTATACGTGACTAGTCTGATAGCTTTAAAATATCTTTGGCTTAGTAAGGACCAAGTCCCACCCAAGTATGCATGTATAATATCTAGAAAGTATCAAAATTCTTTATTTACCTTGATTGTGTGATAAAATTTTTGTCTATCAGTTGCTTTTTCCTTCGTTTATCATGGTGAATTGTTGTAGATTCTAAAACTTCATACAGCTTGCCTGCAAGTATTTATATAAGCATTCAGGTATATGAGCCTTAATTCTTAAAATAGTTTTTTTTGTTGTGGGAGGGAGGTAGGGAGTTTTAGGCATATTCCGAGTGTTAGTTCTATATACGTGAAATATGAATGGATGGTGGAAAAAAGACTTTTCTAGTCTGTCATCTCTTTATCAAAGAGTATTTTTCTTGACTATTTTAACACTTTACCACTCAAGTATTTTTATAAGTTTTGAATTAATTCTAAGTGTTTAATGTATTTTTCATATTTACATACCATCTTGCCCTGAAGTTCTTGCTATTTTATTCAGTCATGATTAAATTTTAGAAAAATTCCAACTAGTTCTAAAAACTGTTTACTTGCATATCAGTAATACTTAGCTTTATTAAATTAAAACCTTAGTTTTTTTTGGTGCATTTTCAGGTGGCCTGTCATCTTCCTGAAGATTGATACTTATTTGCTAAAGGCCTTACAGATGTTGACATACTTAGCTTTTAATGCACTGTATGAGCATGTTTATAGATTTCAGAAGAGTTGTCTAGAATTATCCTACTTCTAACGATGAGAAAAGGATGCTGTTTAAAACTTATTTCAATACTAAAATACTAGATTTTTAAAAAATAAAAAACATGCAATCATGTATGATTTAATGAAAACTTAGAATTTAGTTACTGTTTAAATTCACCAAATTTCTGTTTTGATCATAAAGGGATAACTTTGTTTAATTACCCTGGGGAAGCCTTTTTTTTTTTTGGTCTTACTTATTCTGCCTCTGGAAATTGTTTATAGTTTTCTCAGTGGGGATTTTTATGAGTTTGCTTTGGCCTCTCTCTGTTTTTTTTTTAAGAGAATTGATGACTTTATATCAACTTTTCCAGTAGAAGGTGCATTCTCGTTGCTGGCTATAAGTAGTCCTGGAGGTTTATGACCAGGTTGCAAAGAATGCCTTTTACCTCCCCTCAGCTATTGGTTTGTGGGTCAGGGACGTTACTTAGGACTGTGAGGTTTTCCTGGTGTTTGTTTCTCTGCCACTCTTGCCTTTCCATGCAAGCATTTTTAGTTGGCACATTCCTACTAACATATAAAAGGTTTTCAGAATTTTCTATGAAAAGAATTCATTTTCAGTTCAGTTCAGTCGCTCAGTCGTGTCCGACTCTTTGCGACCCCATGAATCGCAGCACGCCAGGCCTCCCTGTCTATCACCAACTCCCGGAGTTCACTCAAACTCACGTCCATTGAGTCGGTGATGCCATCCAGCCATCTCATCCTCTGTCGTCCCCTTCTCCTCCTGCCCCCAATTCCTCCCAGCATCAGAGTCTTTTCCAATGAGTCAACTCTTCGCATGAGGTGGCCAAAGTACTGGGGTTTCAGCTTTAGCATCAGTCCTTCCAAAGAACACCCGGGACCGATTTCCTTTAGAATGGACTGGTTGGATCTTGCAGTCCAAGGGACTCTTCAAGAGTCTTCTCCAGCACCACAGTTCAAAAGCATCAATTCTTTGGCGCTCAGCTTTCTTCACAGTCCAACTCTCACATCCATACATGACCACTTAGGTTAAATGTTAAATTGTTGTTGTTTTTAATACTTCCAATTAGCTTCTAAGTAAAAATAATAGAATCAAAATTTCAATTCTTTCACTGAGGACTCTTTCTAGATTGATGTGTAGACAGAATGAGGGAAAACTATCATGTAAGATGATGAAACAGTCATTCCTTATTTTAGCAGTGTGCCAAGAAAGCTGTCGTGTGGAGGCCTCTCGTTTCACACTTGGTAGAATTGCTTACGAGTGTTGTTTTTGTCTTACCTGGTCTTTCCTTTTTTTCTCTTTCGTGGAGTAAAATGCTTCAGGTGAACAGACAGACAAACTGCCTCGTACTGGCAGTGCATTTAACAGGTCCACCCAGTGTTCCACCTGGCTTATGAAAATGGTGTCTTGGATAAGTATGGATGAGTTATAGAAAAATTACGTGGTTGATTTTAAGTCCAGGCAAAAGTGATTAAAAAACAAATAGTTTTATTTTTCCCTGGTTTTTTAAACAAAATAATGTAACTTATATGGATATATTAATAGAGCTATTTTTTTTCTCCATGGAACTATTGAAATGTAATTTAGGATTATTTAGGATGGCTGCCATCTAAGGTAGCCAACACAGGTGGCATCATTTGGCCTCATGTTTAGATCCATCAAAATTTTAGTCAAGGAATAGGAGCATAGTGAAGAAAAGCTTCAGTTCCTAACATACCAACTATTTGTGTAGGTGGTGTTTAAAAATGACATTCCGAGGCCCATTTGTCAGAGACCGTTGGCAGCTGAATAGTTTCCCTTCTGTGAAGTCACCTTGTAGCTGTGTTTTGAATGGTGGCTCGCTGCTATCTTGGCCTGCATGAAACAACTCTGGGAGGCATTCAGATTGCTGGCTTTGCACCCGGGGATTGTCTCAGTGGACCTGGGTCTGGGCTGTGGCCCTGGAATCACCGCTTTTAAGAACAGCATCACAGGTGGTTCACAGAGCACAGTGGGAGAGACTGCTCTGAGGGATGGGAAAGTGCAATTCAGTGCTGCCTGGAGGCAAGTGGACACCTTTTGCCTGAGATTCAGAATAGGTGGTCTCCTGCCAGATACAATCACTGAGAGTTTAGTGTTAGGAGTAATAAGGATGCGTTTAGTCCAGAGGATTACCCAAGCTCTATGAAAATGTTCCTCTAAGTAAGAAAGACCTAGTGCCTTCTCTGAAAAATGAATGTACAAGTATCCTATTTACCAACAGGTGTACTTAGGATTAAAAAAAAAATAGTTTGAAAGTTGTTTTTCTTTGAAAAAGCAAAAATTTAGCACTGTGACTTGAACCTCTGAATCTTTTCATGTACAGAAAACCGTAAGCCATAAGTAAAAATGAGCAAAAAGGACAGAGAGGATCACCATTTTGAAAATTAGTGACAGAATACCCCTTATGAGGGGCCTTCAAGATTAAGGGCAGAAAGAGGTTAGAAGAAATGTTTCTTCTTGGGAAAGCAGTCTCACATGCCAGAACTAAAATTATAAATGTAGTGTTCTTATGACCAGGGGAAGATGCGTCTGATTCCCAAAGCGTTCCAATTTAGATACATAAATGCTGTCATGGACTTAAGCCTTAAAGGAGTTAATACTGATTTTGAGCATATACAAATTTTCTTCTCTGATTTCTCTTTAAGAAAATGATTTGTTAAAAGCACTTTCTTCCTCCTAGACTTTTTGAATGGCTTTAAAATTTAATATACTTTTTAAAAAGTGCAATGGATTAGATTATGCTATTAGTATATCAAAAGCACGTTTCTGTTTCTTAGTTTTAAGGTCATTTAATGAAATAAAGATCACAGCACCGTGTTACTTGTGTTTTTCCTTTCTCTTTAATATGGGAAGGTGTGTTAAGTAGATTTGGGCTTGGTAAAGTGAATAGGGTCTCTAAGGGAATGAAAACTTGGTGTCAAAGGTGGCAGTGGTAATGTGGTTTGAGTGAGTCAGCTTTCTCTGTCCTGCAAAATAATACCGCACTAGTATCTTAATCTCTAGCATAATGCCAGAGAAAGCTGTGCTGTTGAGAGTATTGTGTAAAATGGAGCACAAATTTTATAGTTACATGGACTTGTGAGGACCTTTGAATTTGGAGCACTTTCATTTAGTTGCCCGATCTGGAGCCAGCTGGTTAAATGGTTGTCTCTGGGAGAGGGGTAAGGTAAATACAGCTCTGCTGAAAGCTTTCCCTTTTCACTGGCGACCTTGGAGGCAGCGAAGAAGTTGTTTGAACTCAAATATTCACTGATCACTTTACAAAGCTCATTCAGCCCTACAATAAAAAGATTTCTTTCCTAGTTTGAAACATACCCTGGGTGGGGTCAGTAGCCCGCCATCCCCAATCATACCAGGCTGGGTGTTGCGCTGAGTTCACAGCTTAGTAGGAAAGGGGCAAACTCACAAGTTCATGTAGTATGGGGAGTGTTGACCCTCCATCAGTGTAAGGTGGTGGGGAAGAAAGGAGCAGGGTGGGGAAAGTGGTCATGGGTGGGTGAGGAGAAGTCAAACTATGACTTCTCTGGTGCATTGATAGACATTTTGCCTTTGATTACTAGAAACAGTTTGCCAAAGATAAGTCCAATGCTGATTAGTTTAATAAAAGAATTTTTAAAATGAGGAAGCATTTGCTTGTAATTGGATGTCTAGAAGTTAAACTGGCGTGAATTCAAATGTCAACAGGACTATTATTTCCTGTTTGCAGTGGCCGCATCATTTGCTCTTGAATGTAGATTTCTTCCACGCTGCTGGGGAGGGCAGGAACAAAAGGTTCCAGGCTTAGTCATTCCAATTTACTGTCCCCAGAGGAAAGAGGCTTTTTGACCCGTTGCCTATTACAAGGTTTGTGTGTGTTTTATATACATACAAACCTCCATCCTAGAGGAAGATTCTGACTGCCCTGCCCTGGGTCATAGGCTCCTTCCAGGGTCCCTGGCTGCCTTGAGGGCTGGGGCATGATAATGAGCCAGATGCAGGTCACCTGTGTCCTTCCTCGGGGTGGTGGGTGCTGTGACTTGTGGCTCCACCAGAACCAAGCAGAGTCCCCGGATGAGAGAATGCTGGACAAAAGCAAACGTCCTCTGCAGTTGTCAGTTCCCCAGACTGGCCGTTTGAATGAGAGCCTGGAACATCTCGGGAACGTGCTTTTAAGGGGAAGTAGAGGTGGATATGCTGCACATTTACTAGTGGAAGCTCTTCAGGGCCTCAATAGGGGTTTATTTTCACCTCTTCAGTAGGGCTTGAGGGGTTGCAGACCTAGGCAATTCACGAGGAACTTACACTTCACCTTCCTTTCCTAAAAGCCTGATTTTTTCTGGTCAAAGTGAACTGTCAGTGTACTTACATCACCTGCCCCGAGTGCCCTGGATACAGATCAAAATCCAATTCGCTTGGCTGGTGGGGTACCTTTCCCCTGAGGAGTGATCTGGTTTGGAGTTGCTGTTCCGCATCAGAGCTTTCAAGTCACATAACGCTCTGTGGATTCTGCTCCCTTACGTGCGGCTTGTCTGCTCACAGTTCCTCCCCTCCTGCTCTCCTCTTGCCCTGCCCCACCTGCTCAGAATCCCTGCAGAATCCTTTAGGTCTGCTCTGCGTGGTGGTCTGTAGTTGCCAAGTCATGTCCGACTCTGTGAGCCCATGGACTGTACCCCACCAGGCTCCTCTGTACGTGGGATTTCCAAGGCACGAATACTGGAGTGGGTTGCCATTTCCTCCTCCAGGGTATCGTCCCCACCCAGGGACTGAATGTGCATTTGCTGCTTTGCAGGTGGGTTTTTGATCGCTGAATCACCAGGGAAGCCCTCTCGGCATGTAACCTTGTGCCATTTTCTCAGTTACTTCTTCCTCAGAGACAGCACAACAATGGATTATCCTGGAGGAGAACCCTCAGAAGACAGAGAATGGAGAGATGGCAAATAATGAAAAATTAACATTTCCCACCTGTCACAAGAAGAATGGGCCTCTGTAGCTGTGGCTGCAGAAAAGACTGGAAGAGGCTTTGTAGACAGATAGCAGTTTAGTCCTGGCTGTTTTGAACTTGGCTGTCCACCCAGCCAAGTTGGTGGATGGACTTGGAATGGGGCTTAAGGATGGACTGCTTTGCTGATGATGGTGGTGGCAACACGTGGTAGCTTCTCTTGGGCCCTTTCCTACAGAGCTCCACTTTTGAGAGCTGTGTGAAAGGTGAAACCACACTTGCTGACATCCCTGCCCCTCAGTAGGGATATTGTTTATCCTGGCACAGTCGGGGGAGGGGGCGGGAGGGGTCGGGGGGAAGAAAAAAGAAAGTAAAAAAAGTGACATCTGGGCTGATTGAAAGCAAAGATGAAGGAGAGGCAGGAATAGGTGTGGTTTCCTCAAAACCAAAACTTTCCATTGTGAGCTTGGATGGCCTTTCAGATAATCTCTTGCTCAATACACATAATGGGAGTTGTTGGGTGAGTAGCATGCCCATAAAACTTCGGTGTTTATTTCAGTGCTTCTGACCTCCCTGCTGGGAAGCTGGTTTGTGGATAAGCATGTACCTTTACTCCTGTTAACAACAGCCAACGGGTCCCAGTGAGGACTTGCCCCAGGCCAGACATCAGGCTCCCGCTTTATACGCCTGGCTTCATCTGTTTGCTCTCCCTTTGGGGAACATTTTTATTGTTATATTGTATACATGCTCAGTCCTGTCTGACTCTCTGCAACCCCATGGACTGTAGCCCACCAGGCTCCTCTGTCCATGGAATTTTCCGGGTAAGAATGGGAGTGGGTAGCCATTCCCGACTCCAGGGGACCCAGGTATCAAACCCATATGTCCTGCATCCGCAGGTGGATTCTTCACCACTTGAGCCACCTGAGAAACCTATCTGAGAGCAATGCTGTGTATATTTCTATACATTATCTTACATATTGTACAATATCATCAGCACTCCAGTTTGCAGAGGAATAAACAGGCTCAGAGAGGGAAGGGTGCTCTTGACCCTGTAGGTAGCCAGGTTCAGGATTTGGCCAACGGGTCCTGATTCCAAGCTCAGTGCCAGCAGCGAAGGGTCAGGAAATAGTGATAAACCAGAACTACTTTTACCCCTGCAGAGTCACAGCCCAGTGCACAAGAAGGGCCTGTGTTTGGTTATTCATTCCTTCATCCATGAAATGCCTACCATGTGCCAGGTTGGTGCCAGATTTGAGGGACATCTGATGGCTTGGGACCCAATAGTTAAAAATACTTTCTGCTAGGCCCTTGCCTTTAAATGGCCTTAAAATTTAATATACACTGCCCCCTTATCCTAAGAGGATGTGTTTCACGATCCCCAGGGAATGCCCCAAACCGGAAGTCCTGAACCCTAAAATAATCTCAGCTTATTCATAGTTAAGTCTCTCCTTGTTTTTTTACCCAGCGGAGGGCAGATAGAGAACTCGTGGATAACGGAGGTCTACCGTAGTTTTAAACTACAGGATAAGCCCACTTGAGGGGATGAGCAAACTGATTACTCTGCAGTGCGATATGTATAGATAGGTATGCTGCTGCTGCTGCTAAGTTGCTTCAGTCGTGTCTGACTCTGTGCAACCCCATAGACAGCAGCCCACGAGGCTCCCCCATCCCTGGGATTCTCCAGGCAAGAACACTGGAGTGGGTTGCCATTTCCTTTTCGAATGCATGAAAGTGAAAAATGAAAGGGAAGTCGCTCAGTCGTGTCCGACTCTTCGCGACCCCATGGACTGCAGCCTACCAGGCTCCTCCGTCCATGGGATTCTCCAGGCAAGAATACTGGAGTGGGGTGCCATCGCCTTCTCTATAGACAGGTATATGAGATCTTAAAATATTGCGCGGGGGTGGCCCCGAGCTGGGTTCTGGGGGCTCCTCTTCTCAGGGTAGTGTGTGTGGAGAGGGTTCGCGGTGAGCGGAAAGCATCCTGGCCTGTTTGCCGGAGCAGGCTGTCCCCGTCGCCCTGGGGCGTGAGCTCTGCGAGGCTCTAATTAGCCACACGGGGAGGGGCCGAGTGACCTCACGCTGGCCTGAACTCTGCGGCCATTTAACTGGTTCCCTTCCTGGTGGAGGCCGCTACTGCCTTCCAAGTTCGCGAGGTGGGTGGAGCGGTACTTCCCAGCTCGTAAGGAGGGTGAGACGCTTGGGGTGGCTCTCCCGGTGTCCCGGGCTCTGTGGGGGATGGAGGACTTGGGTGAGACCGGAGTAAACAAGTTAGTTCGGTTTAGCTGAGCGCAGCGGCGGGGGAGGAAGGGCCGCGCGCGCGCGGCTCCGCGGACTTTCTGGGGCGCGGCTGCCCGGGCAGGTGACACCGATCGTGCTCCCCGCCGCTGCACCGCCAGCCTCTCCGGTATCAGGTGAACCTTCCTGCCCGCCCTGCGGGGGTTCATGGCNCTATCTAGGTTGGTCATAACTTTTTTTCTAAGGAGTAAGTTCCTCTTCACTTTATGCCATAAGGGTGGTGCCATCTGCACATCTGAGGTTATTGATATTTCTCCCGGCAATCTTGATTCCAGCTTGTGCTTGTTCCAGCCCAACGTTTCTCATGATGTACTCTGCATATAAGTTAAATAAGCAGAGTGACAATATACAGCCTAGACGTACTCCTTTTCCTATTTGGAACCAGTCTGTTGTGCCATGTCCAGTTCTAACTGTTGCTTCTTGACCTGCATACAGATTTCTCAAGAGGCAGGTCAGGTGGTCTGGTATTCCCATCTCTTTCAGAATTTTCCACAGTTTGTTGATATCCACACAGTCAAAGGCTTTGGCATAGTCAATAAAGCAGAAATAGATGTTTTTCTGGAACTCTCTTGCTTTATCATGATCCAGCGGATGTTGGCAATGTCATCTCTGGTTCCTCTGCCTTTTCTAAAACCAGCTTGAACATCTGGAAGTTCATGGTTCACGTATTGCTGAAGCCTGGTTTGGAGAATTTTGAGCATTACTTTACTAGCATGTGAGATGAGTGCAAATGTGCGGTAGTTTGAACATTCTTTGGCATTGCCTTTCTTTGGGATTGGAATGAAAAATATTTTTACTTAGAAAGGAAAAGAACAAGCATAGCCTGTTCCTACAAATTTACAATAGCTCATTTGTTTTTTCCTTGAGCTTTCTGCCTGTCAACCCTAAGTCGCCTAGTAGCCTTTCAAGAAGGCAGTCAGAACTCAATGGCTATGTCTTTACGTGTTTTTCTGCCTTTGTCACTACCCAAAAATGTGGTCTATGTATAACGGACCCCAAAGATGCAGTAGTTCAAATGATTTAAAAGCACAGTTAATAGATATAATGTCTATTTATGTTTCAGTTTTTTTAGAGCACAGCTCAGATCTACACAGTAGAAATCATCAGTATGAATATTTGGCCTCTTCAGCCAAGAAAGTTAAACACTTAAGAGAAAAGATCATATTTGGGGGTTTTTAAGTCAGGATATTGGTAGAGCTTGAAAATGTCTTAAATATTTAAATTCAGGAGTACTTTTATCCTTACATTAAGTTCAGGGAAAATAAGAACAAATTCTACTTTCTTTGGTGGATAATGAAACTTATGGGTCTTATTTTTCTACAGAGTGCCACAAAATGAGAATACAAATAAATTGATAAGTCCATGAATGAAAGATTCTCAGCTACTTAAGGAAAGATAGAAATATCTGAGCTACATCTCTAACCATTTGAGGTTAATGGTCAAGGTTGGAGGGTAGGTCATTGGAGTCATAATCAGTAGGGAACCAAATGAGCCTTCAGCTGACATGTTGTATTCTTATATAATTAACAAAGGCAGTAATCTCCTTTCTGGCCTACCTCAGACTTTCATCTTGTTCAAGGAAATGGAGCCTAAACTGTCACAATTTGCCATCTTGGCATTTCTTTTCAGTTCCCAACCCTGGCTACATTTTTTAGTAATATAGCTATACTTTTGGAATTATGGATTTAGTGTTTTGAGGGATACATGTTTAATTGAAATCTTATGAGCGTATGGACCTCCCCCAAGGAACTAGGTGTATAAGGATGAAGGGTACTCTCAGCTCAAAGATGTTGGAAATAGAAATTTCTGACTAAAAATAAAGAATTGAAAAACTGAGAAACCCAAGAATACTGTGCCCATGAAGGTAAAAATATCAAGAAGAGGGAACACAACAAAAAAGTTAACGAAAAGTAAAAGCTTGACTTCGCTGGCTGATATCCATCACACACACTGCAGTCAGGTGGATCTTCAATCCCCCTTTCTTCATAGGGCCCTGCCCATTCAGGGACCTCTCTGTCGCCTTCATCCAGCCACAGTCCTCAGCTTCTCAGGTCCCCCAGGCTCTAACTGCACCTACTAGCCAATTTTAGTCTCCACAGACCCCCTCTATCAAGCAGTCTCTCTCCACCTTTACCTCAGGTTACATTGTTCTCTTTTTCCTCTGCTGGTTCCCCCTCCACCCCTACCCCTGCAGCAACCTCCAGCCTTCAGGATTCTATTCCAGTTTGCGCTCTTACAGTTCTTAATACCTGGATCATATTCATTAAAACCTAGTTAAATAATAAGGATAATGGCAATTCTAACTCTCATTTATTATTTATTTTATGCCATGCACTATGATAATATGCGTTTAAAATACATTATATCTTATAGGCCTCAAAATACTCTTAATACTCAAAATACAGGTGTTCTTAACCTGTTCTGCCATAAAGTAACTTGGCTAAGAACACAGTGGTAGGAAGTGACTTGCACAAGATTTGACCTTTAAATCTGTCTAAATTCTCTAAATGGCTAACTTTAATTCCTAGTCTTGATCTAAGTGTTCTGCTCTGTCCACATATTTTCTTAACAAAGTTAGAGACTCTGTAGGACAGTCACTACCCTAGTGGCTCTGTGTGTCATCTGTCTGTCACTATTGATCGAATATGGGCTAGGTAGAGTGAGATGGTCTGATTTCATGGTGAAAACAACAGAGAAATTCTATTCTGATTCTAGTCATTTTTTTCAGGTAGAATTGTTCATTAGAGCAGGGTTTTCTTAAGAGATAGTGCATTGTAACTAGCTAATGGTCACTTTTTAAAGACTGTGAATTAGAAAAGGATATGCACCCCTACCCACATACCTTGCTCTAAGCATCACTTTCCATCTGGATTTTCCTGAGTTACTTCCTTTAAACTATACCAGTAATCTAGTAAGTGAAATGTTTCTCTGGGTTCTGTGAGCCACTCTAGCAAATTAAACCCAAAGAGAAAGGCCACTGGCACCTTCCGTCTATAGCTGGTTGGTCAGAAGCACAGGTGACAGCCTGAACTGACTTGCTTTTTGAGGGGGTCTTTCAATTGGTATTTGAAATTAGGGGCAGTCTTTAGTGACTAGGCCCTTAATTGGATGACATCCAATTAGTGTCCCCTGAGAAAATAACAAGAGACATTACTTTGCCGACAAAGGGCCGTATAGTCAAAGCTATAGTTTTTCCAGTAGTCGTGTATGGATGTGAGAGCTGGGCCATAAAGAAAGCTGAGCCCCGAAGAATTGATGCTTTTGAACTGTGGTGTTGGAGAAGACTCTTGAGAGTCCCTTGGACTGCGAGGAGATCCAACCAGTCCATCCTAAATGAGACCAGTCCTGAATAGTCATTGGAAGGACTGATGCTGAAGCTGAAGCTCCAGTACTTTGTCTACTTGATGCAAAGAACTTACTCATTGAAAAAGACCCTGATGCTGGAAAAGATGGAAGGCAGGAGGAGAAGGGGCTGACAGAGGATAAGATGGTTGGCTGGCATCATTGACTTGAAGGACATGAGTTTGAGTAAAGTCCGGGAGTTGGTGATGGACAGGGAAGTCCTGTCATGCTCCAGTCCATGGGGTCATCAAGGGTCGGACACAACTAAGCAACTGAACTATACTGAGCTGAGAACTGCTTGGTGGTATTGGAAAACAACATGTAGACATTAGAAACACATGTAGTTGCCTACTGTGTGCTAAACAATGGGACATAATATTGACTAAAAGAAAGATAGTCCTGCCATCATACTCAGGTAGATAACAGAGAAGGCAGACATGCATCATTTGATATGATAAAGCCATGTATGGTATGCAGAACAACAGTGGGAACATATAGGAAGACACCTAATGTAATCTTGGGGAAGTCCAGGAAGGATTCCTGAGGGTACGGCTTGGGGTACTTGGGATTTACTTCAGTGTCCTATAGTACTGTGTATTACATAAGCAGGTCAGTAAACTAGACCTAGGAGTTGCATCAGTTCAGTTCAGTCCAGTCGCTCAGTCGTGTCCAACTCTTTGCGACCCTGTGAACTGCAGCATGCCAGGCCTCCCTGTCTATCACCAACTCCCGGAGTTCACCCAAACTCATGTCCATTGAGGCGGTGATGCCATTAAACCATCTCATCCTCTGTCGTCCCCTTCTCCTCCTGCCCTCAAATCTTTCCTGGCATCAGGGTCTTTTCAAATGAGTCAGCTCTTGACATCAGATGGCCAAAGTATTGGAGTTTCAGCTTCAAAATCCTGGTACAAAAAGAGGCCGGAAGTGTCCAACTTTGTATTTTCCACTTTCCTGTTCAAGACTGTATAACAAAACCAAGAAATCTAAGTATCAATACACTGCAGTTTGTTTAACAAATTGGTGACACTGTGAATGTTCCATCCTTTATAAGATGGTAGCTAGTAAAACAAATGAATTCCTCTACCCCTCTCAACTGGCACCATTAAACACTGACCACTCCTACGCTTGTCAGATAGGTGCCAGATATAAGGCAAGGATATTTTCCATGCATTGAATAAAATAGCACCTAAGAGAAAGCTTAATTTGGATATTCTATAATAAATATCTGTGGATACATATTTTTTTCCTAGTGGCTAGGAAGCAGTGTTGTCAAATAGTGAAAACTGTGATTGGTAAACCATTTCACTGTGTAATCTTGAGCAGTCTTCTAAACCTCATCTAAAAGAAATGGAATTCATGATACACCTGCTCTACCTGCTTTGAATGCACAATTTTAGTGATCTAAGGGAAACAATTCAAGTAACTAAAGATTAAAAATAAAATACTGTCAGTGAGATATAGGAAGGAGAGAATAGGGACATAGAGAAATAAAGTTCAATTTTGTCAGCTATTTTTCTTGGTTGCTAATTAAGGATTTTATCATTTTAAGGCAGCTACAGTGTGAAGAAAGCTTATGATTTCAGTAAATGTGAATACTACTACTAAAAAGAAGCAAAAGATAAATTAGGAAATATACCTAGGTTCAGTTCAGTTCAGTCACTCAGTCAAGTCCAGCTCTTTGCAACTCCATGAACTGCAACACACCAGGCCTCCCTGTCCATCACCACCTCCCAGAGTTTAATCATACTCATGTCCATTGAGTCGGTGATGCCTTCCAACCATCTCATCATCTGTCGGCCCCTTCTCCCGCCACCTTCAATCTTTCCCAACATCAGGGTCTTTTCCAACAAGTCAGTTCTTCACATCAGGTGGCCAAAATATTGGAGTTTCAGCTTCAGCATCAGTCCTTCCAATGACTATTCAGGACTGATTTCGTATAGGATGGACTGGTTGGATCTCCTTGCAGTCCAAGGGACTCTCAAGAGTCTTCTCCAACACCACAGTTCAAAAGCATCAGTTCTTCAGTGCTCAGCTTTCTTTATAGTCCAACTCTCACATCCACACATGGCTAGTGGAAAAACATAGCTCTGACTAGATGGACCTTTGTTGGCAAAGTAATATCTCTGCTTTTTAATATGCTGTCTAGGTTGGTCATAACTTTTCTTCCAAGGAGCAAGCATCTTTTAATTTCATGGCTGCACTCACCATCTGCAGTGATTTTGGAGCCCCCCAAAAATGAAGTCTGCCACTGTTTCCACTGTTTCCCCATCTATTTGCCATGAAGTGATGGGACCAAATGCCATGATCTTCGTTTTCTGAATGTTGAGCTTTAAGCCAACTTTTTCACTCTCCTCTTTCACTTTCATCAAGAGGCTCTTTAGTTCTTCACTTTCTGCCATAAGTGTGTTATCATCTGCATATCTAAGGTTATTGATATTTCTCCCAGCAATCTTGATTCCAGCTTGTGCTTCATCCATCCCAGCATTTCTCATGATGTACTCTGCATATAAGTTAAATAAGCAGGTGACAACATATAGCCTTGACGTACTCTTTGCCCAATTTGGAACCGGTCTATTGTTCCAAGTCTAATTCTAACTGTTGCTTCCTGACCTGCATACAGATTTCTCAGGAGGCAGGTAAAGCGGTCTCGTATTCCCATCTCTTTAAGAATTTTCCATAGTTTGTTGTGATCCACACAATCAAAGGCTTTGGCATAGTCAGTAGAACAGAAGTAGGTGTTTTTCTGGAACTCTCTTGCTTTTTCGATGTTCCAACAGATGTTGGCAATGTGATCTCTGGTTCCTCTGCCTTTTCTAAATCCAGCTTGAACATCTGGAAGTTCATGGTTCATGTATTGTTGAAGCCTGGCTTGGAGAATTTTTAGCATTACTTTACTAGCATGTGAGATGAGTGCAATTGTGTGATCGTCTGAGCATTCTTTAGCATTGCCTTTCTTTGAGATTGGAATGTAAACTGACCTTTTCCAGTCCTGTGGCCACTGCTGAGTTTTCCAAATTTGCTGGCATATTGAGTGCAGCACGTTCACAGCATCATCGTTTAGGATTTGAAATAGCTCAACTGGAATTCCATCACCTCCACTAGCTTTGTTCGTAGTTTTGCTTCCTAAGCCCCACTTGACTTCACATTCCAGGATGTCTGGCTCTAGGTAAGTGATCACACCATCGTGATTATTTGGGTAGTGAAGATCTGTTTTGTATAGTTCTTCTGTGGATTCTTGCCACCTCTTCTTAATATCTTCTGTTTCTGTTAGGTCCATACCATTTCTGTCCATACCTATGTTATGCCTAGGTTCTCTCCCTGTAAAGATAATATGGTTTAGAGAATACTGTTATTTATGGTGATAATGATTTCTCTCTAAAAAGCCTATGAAATGAGATAAAATTATCTCATTGAACCTTTCAGAAAAGGTATCTTCCATGGATTCCTAATTGTTAATCATCATTATCAAGCTAATTTCAAAAGAAAGGGAGAAAAAGTAGATTTGAATGGAGAAATGAGTGCTAGAAAATATATAATTGTACTTCATTTGTATAGTAGAGCATCATCTTGAAGTGTATATGAAATGGATCAAAGTTGTTTGTGCTTTGAAAATTGAAACAGTGTTCATCATACATAATTGAACAAAGTTGAAATTTTGTAGGTATGAAACAAACCAGAAAAACAAAAGCCACAGCTATTATAGCTATTATAGGAAATGGAGGAAATTAATAATAAAAGACAGTACACTACTTCATAAATACATGCTCATCATGAGATTTAGAGGATGAGAGCATTAAGCTAATACCCTGATTAATTTAACAATTTAAGCCTGGAGTTAGAGTATACAGATAGTTCAAAATTCATTTGTACCAACCAGAAAAACAGCTTACTTTCATAAAGTAGGGTTTTTAGGCAGTTCTTGTTGGTATACAAAGATAATATTCTCTTAAAATTATTACTTAGCAATACCTGATTGATGTGAATATTTCTTAAATAACCAAGTTTCTGTGTCTTTTTTTTTAAGAAAATATATTAAGGAACAGACAGACTGGGGGAATTTTTGCCTTATATCCAGTGATCTTGATCTTGCTTTTTATAACTTGTCCTAAGTAACTCGTAGGAGCTATAATTTTTAAAACTGCATTATCACTGGGTACATAGATTTGGGGGGTCGAGGAGGAAGGGTACTTTAAATAGGTCTATTCATACTCAGTAAGATTTTAGTTAACCTTAATTAGAACATCTTTGAATACCTTTTTGATGCATAAAATAGTGTATCAAAACATTTTAAAATAAATTTTGGAGGATTTTTAGAAAGTATAAAAGCGAAAAGTAGTTTACCAGATAGGCTTTTATTTTATATCAAGTCAACATATGTGAATCACTATTTTTTCCTATCAGCTATTTGGTCAAAGTCCACAATTTGCCAAAATGGTTAATAGGGCACAAATATAGACATTTCATGTGATGTACCATGTAAATGTAAACCTTTGTAGTTACATGTTTTTGTAGCAAGAGAATTGTTTTAAAAGGCACGTAATTTATTAGCTATCGGTAGCTTCTTTATTGCCTTGCCGCGCTGCAGTAATAAATAAAAGAAAGTGAACTGATTTTACAAATGGCACACAAGGTGCACATTTTGTGGGAAAAAAAAGTCTTTTTTTAAAGAATTGGCATTAAATCCTTTTTTTGTGATGACAAAGAGGCTAAGAGTGCAAACTGTATTTTCTGTTTATCGAAAACAGTCTTTTTTTCTCGGGGGCATTTTTTCCTATGATCATCAAGGGATTTCAAAAGCAATAAAGTGTGGAATCATTGTTCGACTTGAACAGTATTAAAACTTAGGTTTTAATTTCAGTGAAGTAATAAGATTTGAACCTGTCTCACATTACAGCACTGTAAGGCATTTAGCAATTGTATTTTAAAAGAGGTTTTTAAGATGCAGCTCACTTGTAAGCTCACTGTCTGTCAGTAATTAATAGTTTTTCTTCAGCATAGGCTGTTGTGATCAAACCAAGAAATATCTTGAATTTTTAGTAATACATTATGATAATTGTGAGTGTTTATTCCTAATTAGTCTAAATGTCTAATAATTTTCAGCTTGTGTCTGGCTGCTTAAAAAAAGAGTGACTTTTAAAGCTACAGTGTGTCTTTGGGCTTTTAAAAATATGAATGTAGGTGTGCATGTATATTTCAATAAGCTTTACTCTCAGCAAAATTATATGTCAGTCGACTCATTCATTAACCAAGTATTTTATCCTTCAATATCATTTCCTAGTTTTTAGACATTACATCATTTGTGTATGTAGAAACAAGTGTTTTCAGATACGGTATTATATGTACAGCTAAACCCAAACCGACAGTCCGGATTATTCAGTACTCATCACTAAAACTTACTTTACTTATCAAAAATGGTTTTAAAATATGAGCATTTCTATTAGATCAATGTGGCAACATACTTGCTGATGAAAGATTGTAGTTACCATTTTGAATTGCTATTGAAAATAATTGCCTCTACAAAAGGAAACATCTGTATGATAGCACGTGGTTAAAGCTGCCATCAATTTTTAACATTTGAGGGTTGAGCTATGACCTTTTATGATGACTGTGAACAGTAACTGCCTCCATTAGCCATAAGTTTTGTTTCTTTATTTTAGTAGATGGCCTAGGCTGTAAATATTAGAGAATCTAAAATAAATCAACATATTATCCTAAGGATACAAAATGTAAGAGCTATTTGTGGTTGGGAACCTTTGACAGATAGTTTGGATGAAGCAGATGATTGCCTGCCTAGCGTATCTGGTCTGCATTGCTGTGCCTGCAGGCAGTTTAGTGCTATGGTTGTATATTGATGTCAGGGTTAGTACTGAGTGGCTAGCAGTGACAGATGTCTATAATTACAGGCAGTGCTTCCAGTATTTCTGAAAAGCCAGCCTATGTTGAACAATTATCTTATTTCTGCCTTGCCAAAGAGCATGTTCCAATTGCTAGTATTAGAAATGGTGAATATAGCGCTTCATCTGCTGCCTTGGGACAAATGTGGGAAAAGCACTTGGTTATAAAAACGTAAATGCAAAATATTTTTTTAACATTTTGAATTAGTTCAGTTCAGTGTTTTCCTAATTTTTATCTTCCCATAATGTTTCTGTTGAAGGAATCTTGAAGTAACAGAAGCACATTTGGCTACTTATTGGGATTTTGTTTTCCCTTAGGCCTGTGTATCTCCCAAGTGCCAGTATCCCTTGCTTTGCTGAATAGATTTGTTTAAGCAAAGTTGGTTTTGAAACAACTTTCTCCAATGTGAATTACATTTTTTTGACTGACTCCCTTCACAAAATTGGAAATACATTTCTATGGACAATCTCCCACACCTTCTGATAAAAATTGCAAAAGGCTAGACAGTGCTGAAATGTACAAAAATACCTTAGTGCCCTGGTGTCTTCACTGAGAAATTACAGTTCTCAATTTTTGTTTTAATCCTTTTTTTTTTAAGCCTTCAACCACTTATTGTCCTCTCCTGTCTCCACATGACCACTTCCTTCCATGCTACCACTTAGCCCACTTTCGTGATTCGTTAGAAATGTTTTCATGCCTGATGGTTGCAGTTCCCTGCCGTCTATTTTTTCCTGGTTGTTTGCAGTTCTGAGACACAGACAAGACACTCTAATACCACAGTCTCCAGCAGATACAGCTGCATCCTTACACAATACCCTCTAACCTTCACATTCCTAAGGTTCCTAAAGTTCATGACACTGGGTATTAAAACGTTATCCATGCTGTAAGTGATACATTCTGTATTTTCAGGTAAAGTAGACTGAGAAATACCTAGGAAATAGCATTTGAGATATGTTTATCTCCAACCTTAATCTAACCTTTATTGAGTTTCTGCTTTCTGCTTAACTCCACTATATGGCATTATTTGTTACATTTCTTCCTTTAGTCTTCTCAGCAAAATTCCCTTTAATAGGTAGGATTATCTTCATTTTACAGAATTTAAAAAAGGTTTCAGAAAGGTTAAAAACTTGTTCAGTGTCAGATCCTGAGTTTTCAAACAAATCATACTCTAAACTTAAGTTTGCTTTCTAGTACACCCATTACCTACCTTTAGGCATGAGGTGGCGCTAGTGGTAAAGAGCTCGCCTGCCAGTGCAAGAGCTGCAAGACACACAGGTTCGACCCCTGGATTGGGAAGATACCCTGGAGGAGGGCATGGCAACCCACTCCAGTATTCCTGTCTGGAGAATCCCATGGACAGAGGAGCCTGGTGGGCTACATTCCATAGGGTCGCAAAGAGTCAGACACGACTGAAGTGACTTAGCATGCATGTACTAGGCATGATCAGATTTAAGTGTAATGATTGATGAGACCGTTATCAGCAGTTTCATCCCCATATTTGCTGTTTTACTTCCCAAGGAAAAATCTCATCTCGCCAACCACGGATTGTACCTCTAGTTCTGGCTAGCCTTCCATCAGCAATTCAACCCACAGTCCAGTATGAGAGGTCAATATTATATTCATATATGAATGGCAGACGCTTTCTGTTCTTACCGGACCTATCACACAAAAACTTTTTTGGTCATTTAAAACTAACGATGATGTTCTGGAACCCCTTGTCTGTGTGCATTTAATTTAACAAAGAAAACTCAGAGAGTTGGATGAATTTGTTTACCTGAATTTGGAAGACTTTGATAATTTATTGAGCACAGGGATGTAAATCATCACTTAGCCTGTTAGATGGGAACTTACCCTGGAGACTGAAAACAGGAACTTGTAATGATTCAGAAAAGGAAGATAGGGGCTTTGAAATCAGGAGCCTAAGTTGCACAGATGAACCCTTGGGACAAAACATCACCTGCTGCCCCAGAGCATGCTGTTTTCCTCCTGTCTCCTTTCTCATCACATCTCCTTTTCCTTCTCCATAAAGCAGACACTATAGGTAGAAGACCCAAGAGGAGGAATTAGGCTGTCTTTCACCGGGACTGTCTTCCCTCTAATCACTCTTCTTTATACACTACTAACACTGCTCACGTACTAGTTTAGAACAAATATCCATTTTCCAGCAGCTAGTCTAGATAAAGCGCAAAAAGAAGAGACTATCATCTTGGTGTATGGCTCATAACCTTAATGTTAGACTAATGTCTGACTGTATCTTGTTTAATAGTAGTGGCCATTTACTGACCACCTAGTCTAATGGCTAGTAACTAATGTTTATTTGGTGTATACTGTGTGCTAAAAATTTTCCAAGTGCTCCTGCCAATGCACTGCCAGTGCTATATATGATATAGCATTTGGTGACGATAGTAATAATAGCCACTTCTTTATGGAAATTTTACCATGTGCCCAGACTGTTGTAAGTGCTTTACATATATTAAGTACTTTAACCCTCTCAAAAATTCTGTAAATTAGGTCCTACTGTATCATCTTTTTTTTATATTTGAGAAAACTGAGGTGTAGAGGGTAAGCAACTTGTTTGAAATCATTCAGTAATTGGTAGACTCCAGCTAGTCTTGGCCTTCAGAATCGCTCTTTAACCACTTTATCAGACTGCTTTCTAATTTGTGATATTTTCGTTGTGATATTCTTTCTGTTTATAGATAAAGAAACAGACTTTTAGAGACTAATTTTACTAGAATCATAGACTTGATTCATTAAATCAAAATATTTATTGAATGCCTTTTACCTGCCAAGCACTGTGCTAGACTCGGAAGGAGCAGTCTCATGCAGAATCCCCCACGCATGGCACTGCATATGCATCCTGTGTTTCCCCCTGGTTGAAGTTACCTAAAATATGTACTGGGGTAGCTTGTTCATCTGGAGAAGGCAATGGCACCCCACTCCAGTACTCTTGCCTGGAAAATCCCATGGATGGAGGAGCCTGGTAGGCTGCAGTCCATGGGGTCGCCAAGAGTCAGACACAACTGAGCGACTTCACTTTCACTTTTCACTTTCATACATTGGAGAAGGAAATGGCAACCCACTCCTGCGTTCTTGCCTGGAGAATCCCAGGCATGGCGGAGCCTGGTGGGCTGCCGTCTGTGGGGTCGCACAGAGTCGGACACGACTGAAGTGACTTAGCAGCAGCAGCAGCAGTAGCTTGTTCATTTCTGTCTTCTTACTGAGAGAATAATCTTCCTGGGCAGCTGCTTGGTTGGTTGGTTCTTGGTTCACCGGTTAGACATTGTAGCTAATTTTCAACATAAAATTATCAGCAGGAAGGCTAGGATGGAAGCAGTAGTTAGCCTGTTGCTGCAGATACTGCCTCTTCAGAGAAACCCCAGTATTAGTGTTTGAAGGCATCAGAAGTCCATCAGAAGGTGAACTCTGATCCGTTGCATTTGGGGTAAGCTAAAGTTTTCACTACCTAGGCTAGTGGGAGAGACAGAAAGTAAAAGATAGAAAGGACTATAGGGTCAACGTTTCTGAGGAAAGTTTGAGAATGTAATAAAAAGATGAAACTAGCTGATTTGAAAGAGTATAAAAAATATAGTCATTGGTAGCCTTTTTTATTCTTTGAGCTGTTATTCCTTTACTCTTTGTCAGTTGTCCTTCCTAGAGGGATAGAGAGCTGAGTGGGAGAAAAGTACAGAAGTTGTTTTGAATGTAGGAAATGGGACATGTTTCAGAGAGGCAATATGGAAGCAGTGTCTGTGTGCAAGAGTTGGATTAAGTGGTGGAAAACTCAGTATGATTTAAATGACTACTGAAATGAGTTTCATTTATTAAACATGTACTGTTACCCATCAGAAGGTGACTTGGCCTACTTACATCATTAGCCCCATTGCCACACTTGCATAATGAGAGTGCCTTGTGGGAAACAACAGTACTAAGAGATCCTTAAAAATAGTTCTGTCAGTTATTATTTATAATTTGTTCTTCTTTAGGGCTATCCTTTAATAATTGGTTTCTTGAATTATTTCATAGAAGCAAATCCATTGTAATCCATATAACCACATCCAGGCTTTGAACAGCACTTCACTATGCCTCTGTTCATAGCCTCCAGAATAAAATCAAAGTCCCATGAATATTTTAAGTGACAGCCACAAAGATCCTGAGCCACATTCTCCTTGTATCTAAAGTTGGGAAGGCCTTCTGCTCTTCCCTTATCCCTGAAATCAGGTGGCAGGTCCCTAAACTCTGTGCTTTTTAGGTTGCACGCCTGAGGAGTGATGTGTCCAGAGTTCCAGAGAAGGCTTGGAAAGTAGTTAAGGTGAGTTGAGCTGCTGGTATCGTGGTGGATCCCCAGTCTTTATGCTTATCTCACCACAGCCCTAGATTCTTATTATTAAAATAGGCATATTCACAGTGATAAGTGTAGGGGAACATTGTCTTGATTCCTTTTTTTTTTTTTTTGCACTGTGTAATCCTACAATGTGCATGTTTTATAACCAAATAAATGTTCAATAGTCAAGTAATAAGCAGTTTTAACTGTGACGCCTCTGTTTGGTGTGATTGTATAGTGTGAAGGCAGCCTAGGTTTCTTGATTATAACACTTCTGAAGTGGCCGATTCTAACCAGTTATCCATGGACAGAGGAGCCTGGTCAGCTACAGTCCATGGGGTCACAAAGAGTCAGACACGACTAAGCAACTAATACACACTTTCTATTCATACCTGAAAGGAGAAAGTTGTGTTAGTTTACACTGAATAGCATCTCTTAATTGAACGGTATCTAGAGCACATGTATCTGTTGTACCAGCATGTTTCTGAACACCACCTTTGAAAGGTATAAAGGATTAAACAAAATCATTTACTTCCCAATTCCCCACCTTCTAACAGACTTTATCTAGCATCAGTTCTTTGCTCCAGAGTGTAATCATGTCATCTTATAAATTTGCTATTGCCAAGAATTATAAATCAAATAACCTGAAATGCCCCCTTTAAACTATGATCTTAAAACCTTCTACCAAAATTAATCAAGCTTTCTTCTCATAGCCTTGTGCCATAGGCATGGTTAGCCTCTTATTGTATGAACTTGGAAAGATAATGTATTTACCCTAGACTTTACCATGGCTTTAGCCACAGAAGACTAGTTTAACAGAAGCTTGGCCCCAGATATGGAGTGAGCTGGCAGCCAGCAGGAGCAAAGCTGTGTCAGGACAAATGTACACTCCCCATCTTCTCTAGTTGGCTTTCAGCTGGTTGCACCACAGGAGTCTTTCTGTGGACTGTGTGTCCTGTGGCCAATAGCTGGTGCTCTCGACCCAGCTCCCTCTTGGCTAGCGAAGGCCTGTCGGGAGGCATTAGGTTCATGCTGGTGGAGATCCTTAGTCAGTGGCTCCCTGAAGGAAAATGAGGCAAACAGCCAGCTTCTGTTGAACAGGTGGTAGTTAGACCTTAGATCTGGTCATGGGTGGGAAGAAAAGAATTTCTCCAAAATTGCCAGTATTACTGGCTTTCGCACTGTACCTGTACCCCTCCTTGTGATAAATGATTGTTTAGAAACTAATCCAAAATTCTCTCTGGCAGCATCTGGAGCCCTTCCTTAGCTGTCTGGATTTGGGCCCAAGTTAGGAATGGAAACCCCACTGGGGTGCAAGCAAAAGAGGAAGCATGTTCTTAGCCATGCATCAGTGGAGGCCCCTACTGGGAGAGGGGATTATCACAAGGCAGCAGGCAGCCCTGCACCCCAGCCTGCTGAGTTCCTGCTTTGTGCCACAGGATGTGGAGCGGAGGAAATGCGAGGCCAAAGTTACAATAGCTCATTCAAGCAGATTGGGAATGCCTCTTAAGAGATTTGTTAGGTACATGTCCCCTTAGCAAGATGGCCACCACAGATGGTAGGTTCAGATATTCTAACTGAAATAAATCCTTAACATTCATATTTATTTTATTTTTCCATGACCAGCTTTTGTTTATCAGATGTCATTCTGTATTCAAACTGAATGAGGCAAGCAGATTCCTAATCTTTTACTGCTTGGTTTCCAATATAAATTATGGTTTTAAAATTAACTTTTGGCAAAAGATTGTTTTACCTAATTTTGGTCCTTATTTTGTGCTGTTGCTTTAAATGATATGGAAAAATTAGCCAAGGTTAACGTGGCTCTATTCAGTATCACAAAATGTATGTATTTAATATATAGCAATGATTCTTGTACCGTTAATTCTCTTGGTGACAAGTTATTTGTGATGATAATGTTTTATTCTGCTTCAGACATTAACAAGAGAGCTCAATATCTTTAGTTCCAAACTGCTTAGATCCAAGTCATTAAATACTCTTATTAGTTTCCTCTTATACCTTTCCTTTTATTCCCTCCCTTCCCCTTCTGTTTAATGGGTCTCATATAGAGAGCACTGCATTAGCCTCAAGGGCACTTTGAAGCCTGAGAAAAAATGTGGAAATTGGTTTCTTACTCATAAGAAGTGAGTTCATACTCAGTTCCAAAATTATTTTCTAAGGAACGTTAATGTTTTTATTATATTGAATCCTCTCCAGTGACAGATTTTGTTTTACCAAATTCGATTCAGTTAAAAATCTTGATTTATGTCATTTCAGTAGATTAAAACAATACTTTAAAATTTATAATTGTTGAGTTTTTAAAATTTTATGGTATCAATTTTGTATTATTGGTTGTGAATTCTTTTATACTGAATTGGTTCAGGAAANTCTGGTGGCAAAATATTTTGTTGATTTCCACAGCACTACTAATTTTCTACACTGAGCCTGCTTATAAAAGCTCTTTGAGAAGTTATAACATCTTAAACATTTATAGAAGGCCCAAGGGTATTAACTTATTGTAATTTTCTGAAGATTCATTATCCAGAATCTTAATTCATTATAACAACTCTTATGAAAACCTATAGAACCAGTGTTTTCTCTTATTTTCTTATTTGTGCAGAATGAGAGATTCATTGTTCTGTTTAATTTGTTTCATGTGGTGCTTTTGAGTGCATTTCATAGAGGGCTGTTATTGAATTTCTGTGACTGTCATTATATATCCATACAACCTTTAGGAACTAATATTCTGGGTTTCCCAGTCCTGTAATCTACTTCAAATTTAAGGATTGACATAATTAGTTTCTTCAAAGTTATAACCAGAATGTTAGAGACAACACTGCAGATACCCAAGACCAAGGATTAGGATTGGAAAAAAAGGCAATTTAAAAAATTATCACAGCGCATGCTTTTGTTCTTTATTAAATTTATAGCTCAAAATCTTATTGCTGTTTGTGTGTGTATTCCCTTGTCTGGTTTTCTTATCTTGTCTGGCTTCTTTTTTAAAAACCAGATTAAGATCATTTCAAGTACCTGCATATGCTCAGGCAATATTTGTCACTTGGTTAGTTTAGAAATTAAAGAACGTATTGGGTCACTGAAGCATTATACATGTATCCAAATGCTCTTTTCTGGAGTTTAAAAGAAGCTCTACAGTAAAATGAATAGAGATAAGAAAACATATTAAGACAATGTTTTAGGAGCATGCCTTCTTATGTCTGTAAAAATGGTAGTTTCTTACATTTCTAATGACTTCCTGTATTTCAAGAACCAGAGAAATGGATGACTGGTTAAAATGTGTAATATTCCTAGCTTCTAAGACAATGACTATCTAGAAGTAGAAATAATTTGGTTTTGAATCATGAAAATTTGAAGCTTTATTCTCTTAAAAAATGCCATTTCTAACCATGATTAGAATGTGTTAATTGGGACTTCCCTGGTGGTCCAGTGGTTAATAATCTGCCTTGCAATGGAGAGGACCCAGGTTCAATCCCTGATCTGGGAACTAAGATTATACATGCTGCAAAGCAACTAAGCCTGTGTACCGCAACAGAGATCCCCTGTGCTGCAACTAAGACCTAAAGCAGCCAGATAAATAAACATGAAAACAAGAGTGTGTTAATTGATTGAACATACACAAAGATTTCAAAGTTAAGACAAATTTTACAGGGTTTTTTGTTTGTTTTCACCTTTTTTCTGTGTGAAAGTCTTCAAGGAAAGCACATAACCATTCTGCTACTTTTTATGTAATCGCTTTTCTTTTGGAAAGGTAGTAGCTGGCAATACTAGCATATACTAGAAAGGGTTTGGAGAAGGAAATGGCCACACACTCCAGTATTCTTGCTTGGGAAATTCCATGGACAGAGGAGCCTGGTGGGCTATAGTCCATGGGGTTGCACAGAGTCGGACACGATTGAGCACATGTCTGCGTTAGAAGGGGTCCCTGAAAGGGTAGGGGAGGGAAGCAGCATTTGTTGGATAGTACTAAATGCCAGGTTCTGTTAGGTACCATCATTTAATCTTCCCCAAAGCCCATAGGTAGGTCTTATTGTCATTCTTGTTTTTTCTGATAGGAAACCAAGGTTCAGAGACTTTAACACCTAATTAGCGGCAGAACTCAAATCCAGTTATCTTTGGGACCAAAACCTATGCTTTTCTGTGTTGCTAAGTTTATCCAGACAGTGTACTAAGTACTTCTGGAGATGTAAAAAGAAACAGACATTTTCCCTGGCCTCAGGCAGCATGAAGTAATGGAGGAAATACATATTAACATGGAAAATTATTAGTACAGGAAGATGATAGTCTGTTACGTGAAAAGTGCCACTAACCGGCCTGCAACAGTTGATGCTCTGAGTATCCAAAGGAGGAAAGAGAGCTAAACAACAAGGACCTACTATATAGCATAGGGAACCATGTTCAATATCTTGTAATTATCTATAAGAGAATCTGAAAAAGAATACATATATCTCTGTGTATAACTGGGTCACTTTGCTGTATACCTGAAACTAACACAGCATTGTAAATCAAGTATACCTTGATTGAAAGATGATAATAATTGAAAAATGATAATAATTTTTAAAAACTACATCTTTTTAAATAATGAAATTTTGCAAGTGGTCACCTGAGTGAGTGGAATTTGGAATATGTTATTTTTACAGAAAAAAAGTTCTTTGTATAAAAAGACACTTTTTTTTTTGTTTTTTCTTTTTGTTAAAATAATTATGAATGAAATGGAATCAGCCAAAATGTGCATTTTTGTTATACATCCGACAGTTATTGAGTAGTAGGGATGCAAGATGAAAGAGTATCATCTCTGTCCTCAGGGAGTTTGTAGTCTAACAGAAAAACCTGCATCTTTAAAGAAGAGAGGAAGGAAGGCCCAGATGGACAGGCAAAACTAGATGACAGTGTGTGCACCTCTGACTATGTGAAGCGTGCAACCAAAGGCACAACGGTTTATGCAGCTTCGCTGTATCCTTTGGAGAAAGAGAGGCAGCACAAATGGGCTTATTAGTCTTTTATTTCTCAGATATTTGCTTAGTTTTCTCTATGATCAAATTATCTTAATTGATTATGAAATAAAAGATTAGGACACTATGAACTGAAAGTGAGCTTTTTTCCTTTTCTTTCATTCCTATGCCAACTCCTGTATTTTTCCTTAAAATGAGTATGTATTGTGATATAGTTTCTTCCTGCTGTTATAAAAATTATTTTGGGTGAAGTGATAGAAGTTTTAGAACATGTTGAAAATCCCTAAATACTGTGTTAGAATTTTTTCAGTAGAAAGCTTTCATTGAATTGTGCTTTATGATAAACAATTTTATACATATTTGCTCACTGGACAAATTAGTCTTCACCCCCAAATTATGTGTATGTATGGATGGCATCACTGACTCGATGGATGTGAGTCTGAGGGAACTCCAGGATTTGGTGATGGACAGGGAGGCCTGGCGTGCTGCGATTTATGGGTTCACAAATAGTCGGACACGACTGAGCGACTGAACTGAACTGAACTGAATGGTATAACTGAATTTCAAATGTTTAAAGACATTTTCATATTATCTGCATGCTCTCTGAATTCATGATAAGGTACCTTGGAAAATGTGAGATGGTCTTTTAACAGAAATGCAGTAATCATACATTGATTTTAAATGACCCTGTCACACGTGAAAACAAATCAGATTGTTGCTCTTAATGAGCTTTTCAATTTACTATTCAGTAGATCAGATAAGTGGATTTAAGAGGCAATGATCCTGTTCAGTACTCAAGCTTGACTGTCAGATCCTGGTAGTGGAGAGAAATCCCTGGGGACAAAAGCGTTGACACAGTTCTAGATGGGATAATGGGAATCAAAGCTAATGGATGATAAAAGGAATGGTGCAAGTTACAAGGATAATTGTGGATTAAAGCACTGCCATGTGTCAATGTTGACTGTTTTTTTAGCATCTTATTGGGTCATATCTGATGCTTTGAGAAGCTGTTTTGACAACAGAGCACAATAGACCTGCCTGCTTAGATTCTTTCTTTTTTGAATGCCAGAGACACAACAGAAAACTTCCTTATAGGAACTATCAATTTAAAAATATTTTTAATATGTTTAAATGTTTTAAATATTTAAAATCACATTTTTGTTATTTTTATTATTCAGTGTGGCATGGGGCAAAATCAAATTAATTTGATCTTTGCCATAAAAAATAGCATTTGTAAAATCTTGAAAATGTAAAATTTTATTTTACAAAAATAGAGGGTAGTAGGAGATATGGACACCCAAACAATTACAGTGTGAAAAGCACCATGCTAGAGAAACGGACCCGAAACTATAAGACCATAAAGGAGAGTGCAACCTGGAAATGGAAAGAGGATTCAGAGATGACTTCTGAGTGAGAATCAGGGGAAGAGAAGGAAGGATGATTCAGAAAAAATAAACAGCTTGTGAACATATAGAGCTCTGTAATTGCATGACAAGCCTCAGCATTTCATAAGTATTTCATTGTGACTTTAAGTTGAGGGAAATGATAGAAGATGAAGTAGCTTGGGGCCAAGTTGTGAAGGGCCCTGTGTGCCATAATCATACCGATATCAGGTTTTCCAAGGGACCCAATTTATCCCCATTCACGAGAGATTTTAGATCACGTTGAGATAAAGGACACTTCCGTTTTTAAAACCATTCTTCCTTGGAGCCTTCTGTGTGCTGAAAGGTTTCTGATGTTTGAGGATTTGATGGTAACTAACTTCTGTAGGTTCTTTCTCCCTAGCTCCCTCTTTCCAGCAGACATCTTTCAAAACAGTGATAGCTTTGATCATACAAAAGATGAAGGCCTATTCTCATGAGCAAAGTCACAGATAGTATTTTTAATTAGGGCTCAGAAGTTAGCAGAAGTTAACAGGAGTTTGAAACTCCATCTTCCTTTCTTTCTCTCTCCCCCAGCTTCTCCTCTCCACCTTTCTGCCCCCTCTTTCACCTGCCCCCCTCCTTTCCCCCTTTTTCTCCCCCTGATTCACTCTACTGGCCTGAGGAGCTTCTGGTCATAGGACTTAAGTCAAAAGCTTGGAACACAAACTTCTTGTTAAATAATGTTTAAAAGCCAAACATGAGATCTCTGCAATTGGACCACTTTCCTCCCCTGTATTACCATGTAACTCTGGATGATGTGTGGTATCCTGTGATTTCCATCTCACCTTCACAACCAATGACATTATATCAAGGTAGTGTTTACATAGGGAAAACAAAAGGCAGAATAAGTGAAAGCTAAGCTGCCATACCATAGGAAACAGGCAGATCAGGAGAAAGTAAGAGAACAGAATCACAGGGGATCAAATCAGAGATGAGAAATCCCATACAGCTGGTGTCTGGCAGAGATAACCTGGAATCACACCAGAGCGTCAGGGAGTGTGAAGGTGTCAACCCACCTCTCAGCTTTGCCAGGCTATTAGAGAATATTCCATTGGCTGCCAGTGGCATTTTCCCACTTGTAGTGAGATATGTATTTATAAGCTCAAGGTGGCTGGGGTTGGGACTGAAATGTTACACCCCAAACTCTGCAACCAGCACACCCTAATGGAAAGCTTAGTGGATTCTCAGGCCCCGGTGTATTCAGCAGAGAATCCCTGAGTCTGGGATTTCAGTCTCAGCATGGAAAGTAAGACCTGTCTCTGTATTTGGGGAAACTTGTTGAGAGAGATTTGAGGAGAATTTCTATAAATTCTTTAACTTCCTCTTATTTTTGTGATCCTTATTTTTATAAGTGCCTAACATAATCCTGAATTATTGCCAAATAATTGGAAAAACCTGGAATAGATGGAAATTTTTTAAATTTGGAATCTTTTATTGAGGCACTGTACTTCCCAGCCCATCTTTGAGATGAGTTTGTTACCACTTTGAAAAAAAAGAAATCATGTGGTATGCTGGGACTAAAATTAGTAGGTGAATGTGGGGTTTTGTGGGTATATATATATTTCAAATAAGGGAAGTGCTTCCTGGAAGAAAAAAAGGAGTTAGAAAAAAAAAATTTTAACTTCTTACTCTGTTCTCCCCACTTGTTCCCTGCATCATTGTGGATACAACAGTGTATTAAATCTTTACATTTATTCAGTTTGAATAGTCTGTAGAAAATATACTTAATGATAACGTTTTTGACAATTAAATGTTTTCATGCAGGTATATGCCCATATGTCAGAAGTCTTAGGAATAACAGATGACAACCATGTTCTAGAAACATTCATGACGAAAATGTGAGTCCCTGCTTTGGTTCTTTGATTTTTCTTTTGTTGTATTGCTTTCATCTTCTTACTGTGCTTAAATATCTTCATAAATATTAATTTTTAATAATAGACTTTTAAAATTATGCTTTACTTTTAGAATGGTAGCATTGTTCTTATCTGAAATTTAATTTCACATATTTAAAATTCACCATCCAACAGGCATTGTTATTTGTCAAGGTATCCATACAACTGCAGTATGCAGCATCAAAACATAGTTTTGAGAAGTTTACAGATATTGTTGAACTTCAGTTCAATGGGCAGCCTTTTTTACATTAAAAACAAAGTACTCAATTTTAAAGACCAACTCAAGAGATTATGACAAATTGGAATCATTGAGAGAGATTTGGTTGCCTTCAAACAGGGCATTCATTTATTCCAGTAGAAACCTATGGCTATCAGAGACGTGTTCTTGGCACCTGTCCTTAAATTAGCCTTGTAATATTAGTAGAATTAACTAGTTTCTGGTCAAGAAATAGTGTTGTACACTTAGCCTAAGGTTCTATGGCTCCACTTGACACCTTACTTCCTCTGTGTAACAGATAGGTAGCACTGTCTTACTTGCAGAGAACAAAGCAAGATAAACAAACATGATCATAAGAAGTAAGTTTTGGAACCCCAAATTTGATGGTTCGTTTCTTGGCAGTAAGTGTAAGTCTCTACTTGACTTCCTTTGAAATTCCTATTGTCACTCCCTACTGTGTTTGTTTAGGATACAAACTTAATGTTTCTTTTGTGAAACATTTAGGCAAGTTTAATTTACAAAAATAAATTTATAGAATAATAGACCATTTGGAGAACAGTGTTGCTTGTGCATCGATTGTGTATAATTTTGAACATGAAATAAAAAGAAGAGAACATGTTCCATTGGTATTTAAACTCACTTCGTGAGGTATTTGTGATGTAGGTCAACTTACATGAATAATGTGTATTTCCATGTTCTCCCTACACAAGCAACTACCTTAATTATAATTAACTTTTTTTTCCATATTTAGTGTTACAAACCTTAAATACTGGGGAAGATGTGAGCCTGTAATTTCAAGGACGCTTCAGTTCCTAAATGACCTTTCTGTTGGATATCCTTTTTACTATATCTGATAATGTACATAAACAAACCTAACAAGTGCACTCTGTTGGCCAGGTATTTTCCTTATTTATAATTTTTCAAGTGTTTTTCTTAAGTAAAAAGCATTTCATTTAGCCTTATCTATAAATGCATAATTTTGAAAGATTTATATTGGCTACATAATATGAAACATTTTATTCAGAGTCACAATTGAATTTATATGGATATATAGATTTCTAACTAGCAAAAGTTACGTTTATACCCACCCAGGTTTATAAATGAATACCTAAGAAAGTAGGCAACCATATATATTTTAATCCATGATTTTTCATAACTGTCAGGATAGTGTTATTTTAAAAGAACACATATAACTAATCTTAAGAAGGTCAGTATATTCTAAAAACTGTTATTTTATAAAAACTGAATTCCTAAGAGTCAGTATTTCTTCAGTGTTCATTTCAGTTGAAATGAATATTATTTTCTCCAGTTAACAGGCACAAAGGAGTAACAGAAAGAGAATTGTCAGGCTTTTGACCACTTCCTTGATTATTTCCTCTACCAAATCAGCATCTTGTTTACTCTAAAATAAGATTTCCCATTACACATTAAATGGTTAGGTCTCTCTTTACCAGATTTTTAAAATCTAAAACCAGAATCATCCTTCCTTATTAGACCATAGTTGATAGCATTGTAATGTTTCTACCAATGAGAGAGAAGCATGTTGATTATCTTTTATATGTTAGCTATCAAATACATAGGAGTTGTGAAAAATAAGTGTTAGTTCAGTTAACCACTAAGATTAGCTGATATTTTAATACGAAGACAGCATTCTGAAAATGGGTGGCATTGGATAGAAATCTTTAACGTGGGTTCACTCCAGGAATATGTTTGTATTATTTAAGTTTAAAATTGTGTTCCTTGGCAAACCATAAAAGATTTCCAAAGTATTAGACACCCACTTTTGTGCTGGAATTTAATATGCAACTTTTTATTGGAAAATAATCGTCCTTGTCTGGCAAAATCCACCATGCAATATTTCTGTTAGTAGGTATAATGCAATAAAGACAGGGAGGGCTATTTATCACTACAAATTTTGAGGATTTCAGGATTCTTTTTATTATTTTAATATATTTCTTTGATATTAAATCAGAAAAATGATAAATTACACCTGTCCAGGCTGTTTTTCCTTTTTACTGGAAAGTGATGTACAACCCAATTCCAGTGGTCATTTTGGCTTTTTAAGATATGTATTTTTTCTTACTAAAAAAAAAAACTCAACCTGTATTTTTTTAATAATAATGCTGAAATACTCTTTATTTCTAACATATGAAGTGGTTTATAAGTACTTCCTAGTATTGCAAACTCTGGCCTTTTCACAATGTATTACTTTGAGAACATATTATCTGGAAAGAAGCCTGTGTTATTTTATAGCACGTATCTGTGTTTAGATTTACCCTATTTTTTAGGTTGAAATTGAAATCTAATATAAAATTAATTTGATTTGTATTCTTTTTTGTTTAATTTGCATAAAGCCTAATTTATTTGTATCTGCTATTTAAAATCCTTTCCTATCATTTACATCTTTTATATATTCTTTAATCCTGACTATAATCTTTTATTTTACAAGTCACTTATTGCTTTTGAGCACTCCTTTTTGAAGTTAATAAAAAATCATATTTTCCGAAAGCTTATTAGATAAAAGTTTAAAAGCTGTAACATTTTAAACCAAGGGATGGGCATAATTTCAACTTGGGTACATTGATTTATATTTTTTAACAATTATTTCAGGTTTGCATATTTAGAAATATATATTAACTCAATTTGATTTCAGTGCTCAGTTATTTGAATTATAAATCATTATGTCCCTTCTAGCTGATCAGTCATGAAACATCTTTGAATTCATTTACATAATGGAATATGTGAGTGGTGTATCTATTTCAGTGCAGTTGCTGGTTACCTAATGCATGTTTTGTTGTTTCTAATCGATTTCTTTATTGTAATGTGTTTTTAAATCCTGATTTTAAAGCAATACGTTATTTCTGTGTTAAAAATAAGATGGCTCAGCGATAGAAGCAGTTATGCAAGATAAAAATCATCAACTGACCTTTATAAATGGAAATCTGTTTATATATTAATATTCAAAATACTTGTATTGAAAATGCTAGTAACAAATAAATGAAAAGCATCTTACTGTAAAATTTTTTAATGTCCATTATTACTTTTATAATGCATGTTTTCAAATAATTATTGTTTTGTTTTTTATATTTTTATCTTCTTCAGCATGAATCTTACTCATTATTTATGGTCCTCAAAGCCAGCCTCTGAATTTTGGTGTTCTTCTTTCTGACTGCTTGTTTAGGAATTAAAATCACAAAGGTCCTCATTTTTAGGAAGTACTAAAAAGCCTCATGTTTATCTACCTAAGGCAGTCATCTCAAACTTTAGTGATAGTCAGAATTTCTGGAGTTCTTGTTGAAATACAAATTACTGGGCCCCACTACCCCCAGAGCTTCTGTTTTAACAGGTGTTAGACAGAGGCCTGAGAATTTGCATTTTCATTAGTTCTCAGCTGATGCTGGTGGCTCACGGACCATGTTTTGAAGACTTCTGCCTTAAGTTAATTAGAAAATAGAAGCGAATGTCCTCAACAGAAAATCTGAATATTTCTCCTAGAGAATCTTCTCTGAGGAAATTTGTCTTCACTTAGAAAAGGCAGATTTGACATTTTTAGAAATAGTCTAGTTTTCTAAATAATAATGTGTGTGAGGAGGCTACCATTGTGTTAAGTCCCCAGATTTTAACTGGAAAGCCCTTGTTGCATTTATTCCAAGGTTTCTGTTGGTAAATTTGAAGCTTTCTAAATCGGCAAGTCTGTTGTAACTTTAAAATCCATTGGCCTTTTTGAGAGAAAGTTTGTTCTCCCAGCAGATTCATTATATGTGGCATATACGGCAAATTTAGCGAACATATCTAGTAACTTTTTAATGTACTTTTTAATTTTCTAAGGTTAAATTTCAATAATTCCAGATTCTAAACAGCTTTTTCTAACAGACACAGGATTGAAATGACTCTGTCCTGGGGCAACCCTTCACAGTTAGGTTTAATACTTGGGTATCCTTTTCTTGCTTTGATGTTTTCCAGTCATAAATTCAGGTTTCTAATTGGGAAAAGATGTAAGATTGTTTAAGTGATTAGGACAAGGAAGCTGCCGGGAAAACTGGAGTGAGAATAAGGGTCATAGAGAGCCATCAAATAAACTTACTTTTTCTAAATGCTGAGAGAGAGGGAAGAGTCACATTTCATTCATAATTCTGTTTGGTTTTTAATCATTATTTCAAGTTTTTCTTCCTTTGAAAAATAATTGATCAACATTTCTATTGCAATTCATTGTTTACTCAGATTTATAGCAGTTGCATACATGTCTCTGAGTTTCAGATAGATAATAATGAGAAAGGAAATTTCATTTTCTGTTAGGCCCTCTGTTGGTAGCTGCCCTTATTACATCATCCTCAAAGGTTTGAGAAAACCCAAAAGATAGTCTTTAGCTTCTTAAAAACAGACCTCATTAAGAATTCTACATTAATTCATGAATTTATCCAAACTCTATTGATAATGTGAACTTCAGCAGTTCTTAGAATTAATAACTTCTTCATGTTATTGCAAGACCACATACATCATCCACAGGGCCCAGTACAAAATGAAAATGTGGTGTGCATTGTTCATAAATGATTAAGAATTTAAAGTCTTCAGCAGCAGAACACTGAACCAAGCAGAGGCCTTTATAACCACAGGACTCTGTGCAAGAGCATAGTCTGTTAAACTCAGAAACCATGAAGCTGGCTCAGGTTATCTGCTGTAAAAAGAATTCCTTCCATTTGGCTTCAGACTAACTTTCTAAGACTATCTCCCATAGTTCCTGTACACCAGGATTTGGTGAATCCTGAATGAGGTGGGGCAAAGGGAAAGAGTAGAAGATGAAAGATGAAACAAGAGTATAGTATGAAGTAAGGGGAAAGGATGGAAGTAAAACTGGATATGTCTGTTACAGGAAATATTTAGTAATAAACAGTAGTAATTCTGCTTTTGTGAAACAGTGTTAAAATGTATCATTTTATTTCATTTTATTTCACCATCTCCAGATGGTTTTCAGAATGTTAAATAAAACTAGTTTCAGCTACATCCCTCAGGCATACTTCTATTAACATTTCTCATCAACAGAAATGTTGATGTATTTCTTTGTTTGCTGTCTCTATCATCTTTGGAAAAGTCATCCCATAATTAATCTGCTCTATTTATTTTTATGCTAGCATCAACTGGGAGAATCTTCTGTTCCTCCTCGGTAGCCCACTTATGCAGGCCTTCTCTCAGTTCTTTATAGATTCATGCTTTACAAGGTTACCTTCCTTGAGTATTATTTTGATCTGATCATTTCACTTCCCAAAAGCCCAGAATCACATGCTTCTTGGGTCAAAGTAAAATTATTGATTTAAACTTGAGTTCTTTAATGGTACCTAACATATTGAGTTCCCAAAAGTAATTTCCTGATCCACAACTCAACCCCAATTTGTACTTTATACTTGGGCCAAAGAAATTTATTTTGCCTTCCCCTTGATACCCTTCAGGCTTCCCTGGTGGCTCAGACAATAAAGAGTCTTCCTGTGATGCAGGAGACATGGGTTCGATCCTTGGGTTGGGAAGATCCCCTGGAGAAGGAAGTGGCTACCCACTTCAGTATTCTTGCCTGGAAAATCCCACGAACAGAGGAACCTGGTAGCCTACGATCCATGGCACCACAGAGAGTCTGGACACGACAGAGCGGTTTTCACTTTTTTGATACCCTTCATTATCTTTCACTGAATCACCACATATGCTATTCTCTTCATTTGACCCATTATAACTCACTTAGGTCTCTTAAATTTTCAGGTTTCACTAAAAACTTGGTAGAGCCATCCTGAAATAATTATTAATTATAATCCTTAGTCACCGTGTTAACTGAAAGAAATCGAAGGAGTCCTTTAATTTCTCTAAGGCTCAGTTTCTTCATTTGTAGAAAGGGAATATTATCTATCGCTTAGGATTTTGTAAAGATTAAATAATAGGGCTTCCCTGGTAGCTCAGTTGGTAAAGAATCCGCCTGTAATACAGGAGACCCTGGTTTGATTCCTGGGTTGGGAAGATCCCCTGGAGAAGGGAAAGGCTACCCACTCCAGTATTCTGGCCTGGAGAATTCCAAGGACTGTATAGTACATGGGGTCTCAAAGTCGGACACAACTGAGCAACTTTCACTTTCACTTTCATATAATATAATAAATGTATAATAATATATCTATGTTACCTAACAGTAATAAAGCACCTGTTATTACTGACCCAGTCACATGGTAGATGCTACTAAATGCTTCATTTTTGTTCCTTTTCTTTTTCTTAGTGTTCTTAGACACCTAGTTCTTTTCTGTATTTCTGGGGATAAATATAATATAGCCTAGTATTGGCTAGTCCTCTCTCCTATTAAACTGTAAGTTATTAGCCATTAGGACTGTTTTGTTTCCTTTCTCTATAGTTTCAAAACTTCATCACATAGCAGACATTAGACCATATTGTTACCTCTCCTGTTGTGTGACTAAACCGTAAGTGACTGAACTCTTATTCCTTACATGCAGTTATTAGTATCCCTTAAGATGCTTCATTTTGGTTATGCCTGTTTGGATTTTTTTTAGTCTAGTAGAGTTCATGAGCATAATTCTACTTTTGAAATCACTGATATTTCAGTAATTATACTATATACCTATCGTACCTACAGTAATTTCCATCAGGTAATTTTTATCTGTGAACTTTCCTCTTTCATCAGGATCTAGTTCTGTCTGTAAGGTTTGTGAACATGTATGGCTTTTACATAATTGCCTAGATCAGTACCATTATCCACCCTCTGGTGCTTAGTGAATATCATGCATCTAATACACTACATTGATTTTAAAATAGAAATTTCATCACATTTTAACACTTATGAAAATAAAATGTTTTATAATTTTATATTTTAAAATGTTCTTAGTAGTGCATATAATAATGATAATCTTTATAATCAATGATGTTTTAGGATTAATGAAATACAGTATTACTCAGTAAATGCTTGCTGCCATGAATTGAAGTAATACTTGGTGCTACTTTGCCCACTAGCTGCTAAAGTGCGTGGTACCTGTAACTTAAAAAACCAGGGCATTCTCAGTTAGATTATTCTTCTCTGCTGAAGATACAGATTTTTTTCGAATTTTTGACCATCTCTTAAGACACACCGTCCTTTCAACCTTTTCTTGCCCGAGCTCACTGTCGGCGAGCCCGTCTTCACTGCCACCGGCGCTTTCGTAGCCACATGGACACAGACAGGCCTTCTGAGCGTCTTGTGGGTGAGTGGATATCAGCCAGTGTGGAGTTTGCTCCATCCTGAATGTGATGAAGGCTCAGTAATGAATTGATGCCTCCTAAAAAACAGTTTCCCTGTACATTCTGGGGCCTAGTTCCAGTTCCACTTGTACCTCAAAAAGCTGATGATCTCTGTAGAATCATTTGGCACATTTCCAATAGAATGGATATGATTTAGCCTAGTGAAAAGAGCTTATACTTTCAAGTCACACAGACCTTTGAAGTTTGGGTTTGAATCCAGAAGTTCTGCCATTTATATGTTCCATGTGTGACTTTTATTAAATTCTCTTACTCTTGTAGACTTCTACTACAGTTACTGTTAACCACCATTAACCACATGTACTGTTATGAACTGTTGTCAATAGGCCTCTGAAATCTAATCTGGTACTACCACCCAACCAAAATGGTGCAGCTTACAAGAATCGTAGTCTCTTAGGGAAGAATGAAAATTATGAAGACAATGTATCTATTTGTCTTTTTTAAAAAACTATATATTTTTGTAAGGGCCATGGCTAGCTTTGAATTGAATTCCTAAAGGGAAATATAAGTGTTCAGATGAACTTTCATTTTTTCTTTAATGAAAAAAGTTTCTAAAAATCATTCTTAATCTTCTTCTTTAGAATGTAATTAAAAGGCAGTGAATCTGGCCTGGGTACAAAGTGCACAGATGCAATTCTGCAGAAAATGTGTCTTTGGCAGATGAGATTCTTCCTGTGAATGTTCTGTTTATTGCTACCATAAATATTCTATTGTCAAAACATGACTTGCTGTTTATTAGCAGCACTGACAGGAAGATTCCTATTAATGGCAGCATTCTTATTACCCATAGACCCTGTCACTTTTAACTTTGCAATTCTAAGAGAATTGTATTTGGTAATTACTTAAGATATTTCTTAGCTTATTGATCCCTACCCCTGTTTAACTGAGTGGAGTTTGAGTGGCAGTTCTTCTGCTCAGTGACTTACACTGGAAAAAATCAAGTGTGCCTCTTTGTAAAAAAGGAGAGACTTGCTGCCTATCAACCTTGATCTCGTTTCATCCTGCCAGAAACACACAGTGCGTCGAGCACCCACTGAGAGCAGTGTACTGAGGAAAATACGTACATGCGGCCACTACCCTTAGAAAGTTTACAGTCTAGTTTAGAGATAAGCAAAATACGCAGTTGCTTAACCTGCAACTGGAATGGGTTGCCTTGAGTCAGAGGGGCTTGAATCTAAATCATACTAATTGCCTGTCCTTTGGAAAGTTGAACTTTGTTCTTATAGTTTGTTTCCTCATTTGAGAACTAGAGTCTATCTCCTGGGATTGAGAGAATTAACTTTGAAAGTAGTAAGCATTCTATGAATGTCCATGCTCTGCCCTCTTTGTGCCACCTCCATGATTTATGATTGGCAAAGACAGCCACCTCGTCTGGTCCTCACAGCCCAGGATAGCGTGGATGTATCCTTGCTTGTTGAAGAGGAAAACTAAGGCTAAGAGAGACAGAGCGTAACACTCAGGCTCATCCAGCTGATTGAATGGATAGTCAAACTGAAAGCCCAGCTTCCTAACTTTGTCTTCTATTCTTACACCTGCACTTGAGTGGCTAACGTTTAAAATTAGGCTCATCGGTGCCAGTGTATAGAGTTAATAGACGTCTGCATTTGGAGATGATGTGAAGGAAAAGAGCCAGTATTTTCACTGGGACATAAATGGAACCATTTAAGATTATTATTATATTTTTTTGGAAGCATATAAGATCATTATGGTTTGAAGAAAGGTATGTGTAAGTATGTAAGGAATGCCCCACAGGTGCCCTAGCTAGAGCAGAAAACACAGGACTAGAGTAAACCCTAAGTAAGACCCGAGGGTGTTTGTGTACTGAATTGGTGTTCTTAGAACCCACTTCAGCCTTTCTTTGATGATGGCACTAACCAGAAGTTATTTAGGCGTTGGGATCATGTTTGTGATGTTATTTTAAGTCTGTTCTCATTCTGAGTTGAACTGCTCAGGTGGTAATGTGGTGCAGTAGAAAGTGCGTGGCCTTTGTAGTCAAATCTCGGGTCAAATGTCAGCTGGCTCAGTCCATAGAGGTGTAATCTTGGACAAGCAACTTAATTTCTCAGAGCTTCTGTTTTCTTATCTACAGATTAAACATAATAAATAATATTTAACAATGTAATTATGAAAATTAGGTGAGTTAACAGATATATAATGCCTTGCACCTAGTAGGCATATGAGAAATTTTAGGCTCTTTAAACCTGTACTTCAACATCTAAGGACCTGCAGTTGCAGTCACTACATGCTCCTAATTCCTCCTAATTGTATTCTGATTTTCTTCATCTAAAGCAGAATTTCCTTAGGTTTCTACTAACTAAGCTCATGTTTCTTAGAATTGAATAATTTTCTCTTTCTTGATAGCCTATTATGGGTCTTTCATAATTATTTTTTATGAAATAATATTAAGTGAAAAGAAGTTCTCAAGTTACACCCAAAATGTAAAAAGGGTCAATTTTAATTTTCCACTATCAAGGCTCTAATAGTAAAAAAGTTTTAGTCTTAATTATAAAATTCATTCTTTCTTTCCATAACTGGAATATGTATAAGATAGGAAAAGTAATTGTACTNTGGAAGGCATTTCTATAGGAATAAAACTCTTTAGAAATAATATTTATTCATCATAAATAGAAATTGATGCCATTAGAGTTCAGTGTTATTTTGTGATCTGTTACTTATTGATAAGACAATCATATTTCCCCAGATTCCTTAACGTCTATTACCTATATCCTTTTAAAAAAACTTGTGAAGATAGATGCCGTGAAATTCATGCTAAAAAATCACACGGTGAGTCTTATTTCCTTGAATTAATGACTAGAGTTTTCTGGGTAGTTTAGGTCAAACATTAGTAACTTTGGATGCTCTTTTGCTTTCGTTAGAGTGAACACTTCCCCTTTCTTGGCATCAGCGGCAGTTACAGTCTCAGTGACTTCAGATGCCGAACAGCCTTCTACACAGCCCTCACTCGTCTTCTGATGGTAGATCTAGGTAAGGTTAAGAATTTAAGCTTAATTAATAAGGGATCGACAATATATTTGTGTGAATGAAGGAGTGTGATATTTGTGGGTACATATTTAACTAACTGGAATTTGCCATCTTTGACAGTTTTCTACGGCTTTCTAATATTTGAGCATTGACTCATTAGCTTCAGAGCCAAAAGACAAATTTTTGTATAGAAGGTGGTATTTTTCACTTCAGTTAGTACTTGTGTTAATTATTTACTTCAAAATTTATTTTCTGAGTATCCTTTGATCCTTTGGGACTTCGCTAGTAGCTCAGACGGTAAAGAATCTGCCTGCAATGCAGGAGACCTGGATTCTTTCCTTGGGTCGGGAAGATCCCCTAGAGAAGGGAATGGCAATCCACTCCAGTATTCTTGCCTGGACAATTCCACGGACAGAGGAGCCATGGCAGGCCACAGTCCATGGGATCGCACAGAGTCAGACACGACTGAGTGACTAAGACTTTCACTTTGATCCATTAATTTTACTGCTATACAAATCAAAATGTAATCTTAAATGCAGAAAAGCTCAGTAAAAAAGATTTTCTTTGTAATGGCATTTAATCTAGAGAAATGTGGCAATGATGTAAATGTCCAACAACAGGGAATTATAAAGTTAGCCAGATCTACTTACTTGATGGAATAGTCTGTAGTCATTAGAAATTTTGATTCGAAGACAAAGTAATATGTGAAATTTTGTTATAATATTAGGCAAAAAAGTAAGGTATTAAGCTGTGCAAATGATGTTGAGCATGCTTGTGGGGAGGGGAAAGAAACAATGCATCAAAAAGAAAGTCTTAAAATGAAATTCTTCAAAAATGTTAAATGTTGTCTTTGAGTAGGGTACTATAGATAACTTCCTCTTTTCTGGTAATTTGAAATTTTCCTTACTATGTTATTTTCCTAATGGGAAAAATTAACTTGTTTTTGTTCTATTAGCTTTGAAAAGCTAAAAGTTAGAAGTATCCACAAGTAGATAGCTACCTTAGAATGGGTACTTACACCTCTCTGTGTTGACCATGTCATCTGGAATCCCATTTTCCCCCATGTTTGGATACTTCAGGTTAAATTAATCAGTTTGTAGACACATGAGAGAGTTAAATCAATGACAGTGTCACCCTTAGAGAAAAGAATACTGATGATACTTTCTCTTCCATTCTCTTGCAATGTATTGATTGATCCATCTATTTAAATATGAATTTTTTAAAACATGATCATATGTAAAGAAAAGGGATAAATAATTCCATTTTGCACATAAAAGACATTGACCCTTGTAATACAAAGATAACTAAATCCTTCTTTGCTCCACATCTATGTTATTTTCATGCATTTCAACAGAATATATTACCAGAAAGACAAACAGCCAAAAGTTGAGGAAAATGCAACTGGAATGATTAAGGAGCTTAGTGGGATTGATTTCTAAAGAAAGATTAAAAGAACCATGTATGTATAACTTGGCTAAGTGACAAGTAGGGCTTGAGGCAAAGAAAACTGTCTATAAATATTTGAAGAGTGTAAACCAGGCATGCAAAACCCAATCATCTGCTACCTTAGGCAAAGGGGAGATCTGAGCGACAGCTTCGCACACTGCATACTGGCCTGGGTTACCTCTCAGCGGCTGCCTTGGAGAGCAGAAGAGCAGTCCAGACTCTTTGTCATCGTCCTCCATACTCATTTAGAGAGCACCCTGTGCTGAGCTCTGAGGACAAAACAAGAACCAGTCAGACATACTGGCCCCTGCCCTCACGGAGCTAGCCTCCTTGGCTTCACAATTGTCCAAGCATTAACAGAGACAGTGAAACCCTTGTCTAGACTTAATTTGTTTCCTAAGCCTTAAAAATGCTCTTAATGCCCTGTCAAACAGACTGGAAGAGGCAGGGACACCAAAGTTAAACAGATACTCAATGTAAGTAAACTAACTCTGAGAGTAGATAAAAATTAAAAACAATATCAGCTGCGCTCAGGGAACTTGTGCATTGTTTGAAAAGAAATTTTTATTTAATAGTGTTTTTTCACTTTTAAAAATAATTAAACATATATTATAAGCATCAAGTGATGATTTGTGGTAAATATTGCCAGAGCTTCCTTCCCTTGTTACACACCAGAGTTCCTTTCCTTCCCCAAATGCGTTGACCTTCTTTAGGGTATAGATTTTGCCTTCTTCATGTTTTCTAGCACCAGTCTCAGTGTCTCTACATTGTAGGTGCTCAGTTAGTATTTGGTGAGTGAAGGACACACCGTGCCATCGTCCTGGCTCCTGAGTTCAGCCCTGCCTGCCGTGGTCTCTCTCTGGGAGCAGTTTGATCATTGGGCTCCCGAAGACAAAACAGTCAAGTGGCTGACTGCTTTTGCAAGTGCTTATCTACACTTGGCCACTTTTGTGCTTGATGAGTGACTTGTTGCTCTCTGTTCAAGTTATTACTTTATAGACAAGCATTTGTTGAGTGTTGTTGAACACAGTTTTATTATTTGAAGCCTGTCTCACAAGCTAGATTGACTAGATGCTGCTATCAGAATCCCTATATATATGGCTTTATAGTTTTCTGTTGGGTGCTCACTTTCATGAAAACAAGGAAAAAAGAGATAGTGATGTTGTCAAACTCAAAGATCCATGNTGTCAAATTCAAAGATCCATGTATTAAATGAGGGAAATATTAGATAATGAGAATTCTTCTCAAATTAAACAAAAAAACTGAAGAGGAACATTTTATATCAGTGATTTTTAAAAAATCGCATAGAAAAAATGCCTAGCCAACCTGCTTACAGAGCATTGGACATGATTCTTGGATTGAAATATAAAGCATATTCTAATTGAATTTTACAAAGAAATTGAATATTCTTTGTGTATAAGCTATGCACACTGGAGTGATTTAAAAGGGGGAAGAAATTGGGTGTCACATTAATTGGTATTTACTTTGAAATGCATTTTGGTTTCTATTCAATAATTTGTACTTTGTATGAATTTAATTAGATGCTATGTGCCCCAGGTTGTGTTTCAGATTAAAATGGTGGGGGTGGGGGTGTTGACAATAAACAGTTGTACCACTTTATCAAATTGCTCTTTGGCTAAACTAGACAAAATGTTCACTTGTATGAAGAACAGAATTGAAAGCATTTCATCATCAGAAAGACGATTTTTATGTTGGCAACATATTTTTTTATTTTAAGAAATATAAAAATTAATGTAAGAAAAACTCTTCATGAGATAACATACATACAGAACAAAATAGTGACCAACCATATGTGCATGCATGTTAGCCCTTCCAAGAATCACTTAAAGTTCCCAAGGTTATTTTTAAATTAACTTTGTCAATCTAATAAACTAAAGGAAAGATAATATTACCCAAGCCAGTAAATGGAGAACCTCAAGGGAGCTGTTCAGTGTAAAATACTTGAATAAATAAAAACCTTCTATTTTGTTTAATTTGAGTGGAGGTGAATTCAGTTGACAAATATTAAAGAGGGGAAGTGTGGGAGGGAGCTACAATACACCTTTTTGTTTTGCAGAGAACTAAATATTGTTAGTTGCACATTAAGTTTTTTACCAACCACAGATTAAAATTGCTCAGTGTCATAGTTGATTTTCCTTGGACACTTTATGATTGTACTTTATCTTGAACTACTCAGATGAGAAGCATGTTGATGGGATCTGAGTGAGCAGTGCTTTCCTCAGATATTCAGACTCTTAACAAGCAGTCATACTTTTCATGATCACAGGGGTACTAATATTAAAATGGTGTTTATGGACTTTAAGAGAGGGTTCTCTCTTTAGGGATGAAGGTAGCATAATATCCATGTACCTTTGTGGCTTCTAATAGGTAATTGGCACCTGAAGATATCTCTAGCTAAAATTTGAAAAATTTGAAATAGCAAGTAAATGACTTGAATAAAAAGGGAAGTTCAGTTCAGTTCAGTCGCTCAGTCGTGTC